>JAQZBX010019650.1:0-33621 GCA_029593785.1 Cabassous unicinctus | reverse complement strand
GTGAGGTCCCGCTGCATCAGCCCCTCGTGCCACGCAGGCCGGCCTGCCCTCACAAGGAGACCCCGGGAAGCGAACCTGGGGCCTCACACATGGTAAACGGGGGCTCTACCGGTTGAGCCACACCCCCTTCCTGTTGTGAGGGCTTGCTGCATCAGCCCAATAGGCTGCGCGGGCTGGCCTGCCCTCACAAGGAGGCCCCGGGAAGCAAACCCGGGGCCTCCCATATGGTAAACGGGGGCTCTATCGACTGAGCCACTCCTGCTTCCCGGTATTTTTCTTGACAATTCATTTTTCCAGTAAATTACATCTTCAAACTGCCTAAGGTTGCATTTACAAAAGGAATTTATCATCCAAATATTAATGGCAGCATTTCACTTATATTCTACAGTCACGGTGGTCTCCAGCACTATTTCAAAAGTACTCTTGTCCATCTGTTCTCTGTTATGTGCTCCTAATCCAGACGATCCTTTAGTGCCTGAAATTGCTCCTATCTACAAAACAGAGAAAAGTGCTACAGAATACCTCAGGGATGGACTCTCAAGTATGCAATGCAATTAAAGAAATTATTAGATAACCTCTACAAATAAAGAAATGGGAATTCTGAAAGAGAAAAAAAAAGGACAGACATATAGACCAATGGAATCGAATAGAGAGTTCAAAAATAAACCATCACATCTATGGCCAATTGATTTTTGAAAAGAGTGCCAAGTCCACTCAATAGGGAAAGAATAGTCTCTTTAACAAATGGTGCTGGGAAAACTGAATATCCATATGCAAAAGAATATCAGCCCTATGTCACACCATATACAAAAGTTAACACAAAATGGGTCAAAGGCCTAAATATAAGAATGAAACTATAAAACTCCTAGAAGAAAAAGGGAAGAATCTTCAGGACCTGTGTCAGGCAATAGTTTTTTAGGCTTTACACCAAAAGAACAAGCAACAAAATAAAAAATAGATAAATGGGACCTCATCAAAATTAAACACTTCTGTACATCAAATGAATTTATCATGAAAGTAAAAAGTCAGTCAACACATTGGGAGAAAATATTTGGAAATCATCTATCTGATAAGGGTTTAATATCCTGAATATATAAAGATACCCTACAACTCAACAACAAAAAGGCAAACAACCCAATTTAAAAATGTGCAAAAGACTTGACATTTCTCAAATAAGATATACAAATAGCCAAAAAAGCACATGAAAAGGGATCAACATCATTAGACATTAAAAGCAAATCAAGCCACAGTGAGATACCATTTAACACTCACTAGAACAGATACTATTAAATAAATGTAAAATAACAAGTGTTGGAGAGGCCGTGGAGAAATAGGAATATTTGTTCATTGTTGGGAATGTAAAATGAGGGAGTTGCTGTTGAAAACAGTTTGGTGGTTCCTCAGAAAGTTAAGATATGACTTGACAATCCCATTTCTAGATATACATCCCAATGAACTGAAAGCAGGGACTTGAACAGATATTTGCATACCAATGTTCATAGTGGCATTATTCACATTTGCCAAAAGATGGAAGTAACTCAAGTGTCATTCAACAGATGAATAGATAAACAAAATGTGGTATCTGCAATGGAATATTATTCAGCTGTAAACAGAAATAAAGTTCTGATACAAGTGACAACATGGTTGAGCCTTGAAGACATCATTTTGAGTGAAATAACCTGACACAAATGGATATGTGTGAGCTCACTGATATGAAATAATGAGAATAAACAAATTCATAAAATCAGAAATTACAAGGCAGTTTACCAGAGGCCAGGGTGGGGGTAGGGAATTGGGGAGTTAATGCTTAATTGGTACAGAGCTTCTGATTTGGAATGGAAAAGTTTTGGTAAGGGATGGTAGTAATGGTAGCACAACATTCTGAATATAATTAACACTACTGAATTATACATTTGAACATTGTTAAAAGGGAAGATTTTATGTTGTATATATGTTACTAGAATAAAAATTTAAAAAACATAGCTTACCCTAATGTAAACTATGGACTATAGTTAATAGTATAATTATGATAATATAGTTTCAGCAATTGTAACAAGGTCCCACACTAAGGGAAAGAAATAATAATAGGGAAAACCATATGTGTCACAGGAGGTGGGGTATGGGAAATCTGTATTTTCTGCATGGTCAATAAATCTTCAATTTCTCTAATAAAAATTTAATTAATTATTAAAACAACAAAAGCAACCTTTATTACCATTAAGAATTATGGGTTATATTAATAAATAATCCATTCTCTCTCTCCTTAAGGTTATAAGGTGGCATACCCACATATGAACACCTATCCCTCATTGTTGATTCTGCATCTAGGCAACCTCACTTTGATCATCTGATGTCCTTTGCAAGTGAAATTGCAAATATTGCAAGTGAGGCAAGATTTCATGAAGTTGACAAAAATGACAAAGAACTGCCCCAATCACGTACAAAATCATTTACTACTGAAGACTTAGTAGAGTTATTTCTATACTAATAATTGAATAAGAATTGAATAAGGAAATTTTGAGAAACATAAGGACTTGATACATGTTTCATGGAACTCCAGCCATCAAGTTTGAATATCATTGGAATACCAAAGGATCAAGAGAGGCCCTTGGTAAAACAGATAAAGCTATTGAATATTTTGTAAATATGATGCTTTTTATGTTAGCTCAACAAAGTCATTCATAAGGCAAAGGATATTGCTTCAGGTTATAAAATTGGATCAGAAAAATTATTTGCCCTCCAAATAATAAACATTTGATTGTTTGGCTCTATGAATTGTATGTAGTTGCTATCATAACCTATATGTTGTTAAATATTAGATGAAAAAATGTTCAAAATAAGTTTTGCTTTTATTTTTCAAGACAAATTTAAAAAGAATTTCCCTCCACTATTTTGTGAAATTTGGTCTTCATTTTAAGTTGACTCAATTTTGGAGGCTTTTCTAACACTAATTATACTCTAATAATGTAGAAATTCTGGGACCCTCTATTTCCAGGAATGCTCTCTTCTCTTATGTTTGCCGGAAAGGGACACAAAAAATATCAATAAATGCAATGCTTTAGTAGAGTTACCCATGTGGACATAAAAGGAACAGGGTCATATCTGCCACCTAACACAGTAGGAAGGACACTGTGTACAATCAATGAATTAACTCTTTATTTGTTCTCTATGCTAGACACTGAGCACAGAATGATTCAGTTCCTTTCCTCATAAAATCTACAATTCTGTAGTTATTCTGAGCTAGCAAGTTATTGTTATTAAAAAGTTCAATTCAGAAATAACTGTTATCATAAATGTAATATATGCTCATAGTAAATGAATTCATAGAATAAAGAGATGAAATCAGCTGTAATTTCAAAACTGGGAGATTCCTGTTGATGAATTTGGGAATAGATGCTTCTAGATGTTTCTTCTTCTGTGTATGTGCATGATACATATATTTAGAAATTTATATATTATATAATATTACATAATACATTATAATTATTACTGTATATTATTATATATGAATTTTATATCAATAAACACAAGTAAAAATTCGATTTCTTTCTTCTCTAGCCAATGCTTCCTTTTATCATTTTTCTAATTTTTAATGATTTGCAAGTCAAAAAATTGGGTATACATTTTTCCCTGCAACTTTTGATTTTGAAAAATTTCAAACTTATGTATGAGCTGAAAGAATAACTAATAGACATCCATATAACCTTTATTAGATTTACCAATTTTTACCTTTTTGCCACATTTGCTTTCTCTTTCTGTCTACACACACACACACAAGTATGCATAAAAGCATACATATTTATATATATTTCTGAGCTATTTGAAAAGAAGTTTTATGTATGATGACAATTTGCCCCCTACTGCCTCACTTAAGAATCAGTGAATTCTACATAGTCATAATACCTTTTTCACACCTTAAAAATTTAACAGTTCTATAATAAAAATAATATCTAGTCTTTTTTAAGATTTTTCACAATTGTCCCTATGTAGTTTTTTCTGTATTTTTTTTAAATCCAGCATTCAGGCTTTTTTTAAATTTAGGATTCAATCAAGTACATTTTTTTCAAACATGTATGATCATGCTTGATTTTGGAGGCTTACGTTGCAAAATTACTATAGGTTTTCAGAATCACATGTATCAGCAACTGTAGCAAATTTTCATTTTTGGCTGTTGGTTAGTCGGGACAAGGCACTGAATCTCCAGTTGGGCACCAGATGTTTTTACTGAGTCAAAAACCAAACGAAACCAAACCAAACCAAACGAAACAAAACAAAACAAGCAATGAGAGCTTTTAAATCTTACATTATTACTTTTTCGTATAAGAAATACTAGTGACATTTCATTGTCTGAACTGAAGGCTTTCCTTCATGGTGACACTGTGTGTTACTGAATGGATCAGTTACTATGTAACTAGTTTAAAAGACCTGAAAATGCAGTGACAGCCAAGAAGGATATTTTGAAGTTTGAAATGATCCCCATATAAATAGAACGGATCAGCATAACTTTGGGATAAAATTAGCTGACAGTTTGTGGACTCTCCAGCCTGTTTGCTTGTTGCTGCTCTCCTGATAAATCACAACAAAGCTTCACGAGGGGGACGAAGGATGGACGGCACCACTGCCCCTGTCACTAAATCTGCAGCTGCCAAGTTAGTTAAGAAAAATTTTCTTGAGGCTCTAAAGTCAAATGACTTTGGAAAACTGAAGGCTATTTTAATCCAAAGGCAAATAGATGTGGACACAGTGTTTGAAGTTGAAGATGAAAATATGGTTTTGGCATCTTATAAACAAGGTAAAAATATAGGCATAATTGTAAAATCTACAGAAAACTGGACTTTAAAAAAAAAAAATGCATAGTGTCAGTTACCCACTCGAAAAAAGTAGCTCTTGTTGTTTAAGTATATATTTTAAAAATATTTCTAATTTAATCTTTCCTTTCTTCTTAAACTAGACAGCAACAGGGGCTGATATATATATCTTTTCTTTTGTTTTCTTTTCCTTTTATCTTTCTCCAACCCTGTGCCTGGAATTTGTAATTCTGGACCTCATATTTAGGAATACACTGTTTATTTCTAATTTTCTTCTGACTATGGTGACACAGAATATAGAAAACATCTCTAAATTATAGCTAAACAGGCGGTTGAGATATAATCCAGACGATGTGGCTGGCTTGGGGACAGGCTGCTAATTCTCTATTAACAGCTACTTAAAGATATATCATCTCTATGCCCATCTGGATGAAAAAGAGGATTTTTCCCCATGTGGAGGGTTAATGAATGGGTGAGACTGTGCCACAGGCATCTTGATGGTCCTCATCATTCTAATGAGTTTTCAGCACAGGCACAAAAAACCCAAAACATTAACCTTTTTTTCCTGGACTACTATAATAGATCAAAATTGTAAATGTGTTTGCTGCAGAATATCTGCCTTATAAAGAACTGAGGAAAACAAAAAATTAGAGCAGAATTTTTTATCAAGTGATTTTGTGAAAGCAATGCTTAATAAATCAGAAATAAATTAGAAGTGCGCTGATTCTGATTTTCCAAATCAGCTAGTTAATGGGGGAATTTGAGTAGCTAGGCCATCTGGTGAGCGGACTGCAAATAAACACCCTGTTTAACTTCACTTCTGCCTAAACAAAATAGATGATAAGGTCTTGTGTATAGCATTTAAAGAGCGATAGTTATTATTTTCATGTTTGAAATATTTTCTGTTCTTATATAAATCAACACCATTAAAATTCACTTAAAAGTGCTAATGGTATATATTTCTACATGAATTTAGTATTCTCTGATTGTCAGTTTTGAAGGAAATATAGAATAGTTGAGGCCAGTTACTGTGTTTATGATTTTTACTTGAGAGCTTTATAGTAAATTGGAATTGCTAATTTGTCTGAAAGATGAAGGAAGGGGATGGGGATTCTGTTTTTAAAAATCTGTATTATATAATCTGATTACTTTCATCTTAATGGCTTTGTTCAGTGAAAGCATATCTGAACGCTAAAGAAATTTTAAAGATTTTCCTTTAACATATGTTTACCCAGTGTAAAATGACTTAGGTTCAAGGCAGCGGGTAGTTTATTTGACCCTGAGTTGTGAAGATTGCTTTTTCTTATCTTCTGAATATATCAGTTTGCACAGATCATGCTAAGGTTCTGAGGTTTAGGGGCAGGCTCCCGGGAAATACAGTATTGTTTCTCCTGCTTCCAATGGTGTCATCACCCCCCAATGAGAAGAAAATGCATTTTAAATTCTTCTTGTCAATAGGAGCAGGCTGCTTTGGTCCTCACTGAGGTAAATTTTCATTCACGCTAATGGGTATTTTCATAGTGCTAGTACTGTAGGATGTGGCTTTCAATTAGGGAGACAGCAAATTACTCCCTCTGGGAAAATAAAAGAACAGTTCCATTCTTAAGTATGCTGGGTGGGTGTTTGCACAGAAATAATAGAATTTGTGGTCATATCTTCAGATTTTATGGAGGAAACTGCCTGCATGTGTATGTGTGTGTAGAAAGAAACATACATACTATCTGTTTAACAGGAATAAGAATCTGGTCTCTTTAATCTTAAACCTCAGATTAAAGTGTTTTCTTTCTTCAGAGTTTCTTCAATTTTTCTTTAACATGCCTTTCAGCCTAATGATCAATCCTTTTAATATTTCAGTTAGGAGTGGAAGTGATGTATAGAGTCATAGTTTCTAATCAAGCAAAATAAGTGGTTGGGTTGTATCAATTTCTTAAAAGTCACAAAGGAATTCCCAGGGTGAGCAGGCTAATGGGTTAGTTAGCTCCTTTCCAAGCAGTTATAAGGAATGGGATCCATTCTGCATGTGGCTTTGAAGAGTATGTGCTTGGACTAAACTTTGTGAGACTTTATTAGATCAAAGCAGACCCCTTGGACGTTGAAGCCCATTGAATTTGCTACACAGTACTATTTAATTTTTGAATGCACTTTTAAAAAACTATACACAGAAAAGTGTATAAATCTTAAGCATGTAGCCTGATTAATGTACACAGAATAAACAAACCTATGTAACCACCATCCAGAGCAGGAAATAGAATGTTACCTGTTTAATTTGAAAGTGTGGGGGTCTTCAAGGTTTTAATATTTTTTAGCTTAATAAGCAGGGCAATGTGTAAAACCTAGAACAGATATCGTTCTACTTTTAAATTATAGTATTAACACTATAATTCTATATTCAGCATCTGATTGTCCTGCTGGAGGTTAATAGTGTTTGAACATATAGCATTTTTCAAAGGATCTCATAAAGTGACCAAATTGTATTCCTAACTATAGTATGTCTAAACCAGTACGAAAGTCGTTTTATAATTTTTGAAAAGGTAACTCAGAACTCTGCTGGTGAATAAATCAAACTTGGGATCTAAATGTTGCCCCCCCCCCCAATCCACAATCTAATTGGGACACTAATAATCAAAAGTTGACCTCATGAGCAAATATGAAATGTGGATTTTGTGAGAGGAAGGTAGAACTAAAGGTCAGGAACTCATCTCTGCTTCCCTCTGTGACACTGGGCCATCTCACTGAGCAGTTTCCCTTGCTTCTCTCATCTGTCTCACAGAGCAGATATCTGGAAGCCAGCAGCCAGAGCTCATGTTCAACCCCTGGGTCTTGCTTATGCACTGCACCTGATAATGATTCTTAAAGTTGGGGAGCTCTCATTTTATTTTCAAGTTATTTTAAGCTTCATAATCAAATCTTCAGAAAAAAATCATATTTTATTAAGAAAAAAGTTCTCTCACATCTTTTTAAGGAAAGTTTGAAAATGTGTTGGTTGGCATTTGAGATTCCTCCCACAGAATGTCAGATATGAGTTTTAAAAGCAAAAACAAGTAAGCAGAATTGCATCGACCAGAAGACCACTTTAAAATTGGAATGACTTGAAGACAAACATATTAACAAAATTTTAACTGTCAAATGCAATAAGTGCTTGAATAGTCAAGGGATGGTAATGTTATAAAGTTTGCTATGAGCCAAGCAGACAGTATGTAGAGTGAACGCCGGGTCTCTAAGTGAGCTCAAAGGCTGTTCAAATCGGTTCTCACTGATGACCTCCATGTTGTAAACATGAATGCCCATAAGGCTGTTTCCAAAGGTTTTCCAACTACACATTTCGATTCCCCTTCAGATGTATGCGCCTTGGCTCATTAATGATACAGGAAGAATATTGTACTTGTTAGTATGAAATTCCCTAGTCAGCAAGGTTAATCATGAGTCCTTTTATTAATCAGTGTAATGCACTTTAAGAACAGTGTTTATGGCCACAGCTGAAGGTTCTTTGGTTGGTAGTCATGTTTTTAATTAAAATAACCAATGAATGATTTCACTTGAAAACTTTCTGGCAGGTATTCTATCTACTTTACTAAGTAGCAATTGCTGCCCAAATATCTCTAAAGCTCTTATTTCTACTCTCTTAATGAATAATCTCTTTTATCACCTAATTTCCCTCTTTGCCAGAAATTCATTCTCCAGCTTTCCTATAACCATCCTAGGGCTCTTTCCCTTCCTAGATGGTCAAACTTTCTTCTTTTAAACTTTAGATTTTAAGCTTTTTTTTTCTTTTACTCCCAGAGGAACTCAGAGAGTTATCCTGAAAATATTAGCTGTTAAAAAAATAACCAGGAATTGTGCTTCAGTCTATAATCCTTCAGGACTGTGTAAATACATGGACACGGGCAGAGCAAATGTCTGCTAATCCAGCCATGAGCAGCATGTGTAACCTTTGGCTGTAATAACAGGGGCTTCTCATGTGTGGGGTTCTTTGGACTCAGATAACACTTTAGCTGATAACTGTTGCAGAGCCTGGGCTTAGCTAAAGATTTACCAGAGATGTGTACATCCTCTTTAAATGCTGGAGCAGGACCAATCCCCTCTTCAGTTAGAGAGTCAAAATGCCCAGCTCCTTACCAGGCCTCCTGAATTAGGGGGCTTTCTACTCAGCTATGTAGCAATATGTCCTTGGTTTCAGATTTAAATTTAAAAAGAAAACAAAGAAAAACAAGATTAATCTGCCTACTTTTGTAGTGATAAAGCTTCTAAAATTCCTTGAGAACATTCATCTACAAGTGATATTGATATGGAGGTGAACTGCATACAGCCTTCAGATCATAGATGGCTCTTTGAAGATTTGGGGGAGACCAGGGTTTGAATTGACCTTTGTGATTGCTATTTACACAAACATGGGCACTTCACGATATTTAACCACCACAAGTCTAATTATTCTCATTCGTGAAAAAAAGGCTTTGGCAAGCCCCCTGCATGCTGACAATCTGCCATGTTATGAAGGTGAAATGATATAAATAGACAACTTCTCCATATTGTGGTCTGGGGAAGGTCAAAGGTAACTAGAAATATTATGAATCCACATTGGGCATGCCCTGCGTTTGGGAGTCCTCTGTGGATTTTTTGCAAACGAGGAAGAATCTGCATTTGCCTTTCTTCTTCACAGTTAAGCCCCTTGCTCAAGCAGTGCTGTGCTGCAGGGAGCCGCCATAGTGCTGAGACTGCAGACCAGGGATAGCACCTGAGTGGTTTGCATTACAGGGAGGCCTGGCTTCCTCACTCCCTCAGAAGGGCTTTGTTCCCAGGTCCCGCCGCACCTCTGTCCTTTGTGCAGTCTGAGCACACAGTGAAAGGGCAGCTTGGCGTCTGCTCAGGTGAGCAGAGGGGGGCCCTTTGAAAGTCGAGTGCTAAGAATAAATCACAGTCTAGATTCCGAGGCCCTGGGACAATTCTGCTGTGGGAAGAAGAAAGAGCTTAAAAAGTGAATCTGCCGTGTAGGTTAACTGTGTTTCTGTCATGCTGTGACCATTGGCGGTTACATTTGGGGTAACGCATTCTGATCTCTGGACATATCATTATCTACCCACAGATGTTATGAAGTGCAGCAGCATCTGAAGTTTTGAAGATGGCTTTACCTTGGGTTTGGTTCTCAGTGAGGATAGGTGTAATGGAAAGGACACTCCTGCTCATTTCCACACTTGGGGCACTTGGGGGTTATTCAGTAACCTGTGGCTGCAGCCTTGTTTAAGCCTTGTGATTGCATGTGGGAGCCCTCTTTGCTAGGGGGCTGCCTCTCTCTCTCCTCAAAATGGTAGACTTTCCTATTATGTTTAGGCTGAATCATCAAGACCTCCAACTCACACACACACAAAACACATGCACAAATGCACACCAAATCTCTTCAACACAGTTTCAAGATATACTTCGGCATACCTGGATTCATATCCTCCAATCTGTCCTATTCCTCTTTTTCTATTTCATCTCCCCAGGGGCAGTAGCTAAGGTGTCCTGCTGCCACCCACTAGCACACATTCCCATCTCCTAGAGAAATGAATTGTAGGCACAATTCCAATCTGGAGGTCAGCTGGATTCCAGGATCCAGTAGTCTTGAGTCTGACTTACCAGTTAATGATTATGAAGAGACACGGATGAAACTGACTGAGAAGCCAAGGATGACTAATTCACGTAATAAACGGGCAGATTATATTCACTAGGTGCTTTGGGGAATTTAGGAGGAAGAAAAATCAACAAGCAAATGCCTATCAGAGATGTGACATATTGTAGATGAATTCAGGATATGTTTCCTTTCACTGTGATTTGTGAAGTAGGGTTGGAGCTAAACCTATTCTGCTTCTACAAAGACAAAGCCAGATGGAAACCCTGCATTGCAGATATCCTGAGCCTGTTAGTTTGGACTGAGGCAGGCAACTTATGGCTCTAGCAGGCTGAAAAAGTGGCAGTTTTCTCATCTGGAAAATGAAAGGCTTGGACTGGATAATCTTCCTTACAGCACTAATATTCCGTGTTTCTCTGATTTTACATCAAAATGATGTTTTCTTAATCAGTTCTCTGCTGCTTCCTTTCCGAGACCATTTTTCTTTGCATTGCAGAAGCTGGCATGAGTTTCCAAGCAGTTGCTGCATAGCGCTGCCTAATCTTTGCTGCTAATGGGCAGACAAAATACAGTCTGACTTGCAAATCCAGAACCAGCTTCTTTCTGAGGCAGATAGGAAAACACATTACCTGTTGAGGACATTTGAGTATTAAAACAACTGATTAAGGATCGATATTAATGTGTGAGTCATTGTTGCATACAATAGAGCTTTAAAACTCTGTTTGCCTGGAACACAGATTTAATGTACATGGCTGAATAGAAGTGTAGAAACATATTATATAATATGTGTGTATCGATCTTCATAAACACACACACAAAGACAGAACTAGAGGCACAGGGTTGATACATCCCAGCCCAGAGTGTCTGTAATACTATGTTAGCTCTGCCAGGGAAAGTCCATATCATCAACACCTTTCCGTCTCAGCATCTGGGATTTCAATTTAATACCTTAGAACTTAATTCTATTAATTGAATACAGATTCCTACATAAACTCAAATAATCCTGAGAAGGTTCACAATCCTCAATCCATTAAAACTTAGTGTGAATTTACTTTGCAATTATTTTTAAAGAGTTGATTTTGATAAGGGGGAGAGGAAGAAAGAAGAGAAAGCAAGATGGGCCTGGAATTCTCAATGAATGAAGAAGTGATTAAGTTGTGTGTGTGTGTAGCGAGGATGGAGTTTAGGTTGCAGTAAAACAAACTTCAGGTTGGGTTCATTCCTTCCTGCGGGACTAATCAGCATCATGCAAGACCGTATGAATGGCCTCTGTAAATTAAATTATTTTCCTCGACAGAGGGACAATAGTTTGTTTTGATTTTATTTATTTTTATAAATAGTAATGCATGCACGAAGTACAAAATTCAAAAGTTACAAAGGGGATATTTAGAGACAAGTAAATCTATGTCCTTGCCCCCAGCTGCCCAGTTCTCCTTGATAGGCCACCACTGTAACCAGTTTCTTGTTCGAGGTACTTACAAACATGTTTGTATATGATAGCATATTATGCAGATTGTTCTGCTCTCTGCCTCTCAGTTTATATAGCTTGAGGTCTTTCCATATCTGTATATATATATTTAGAACTGCCCCATTCTTTTTACTGGCTGTATAATATTTGATTGTATGGATGTACCATAATTTATTTAAACAGTCCCCTGTTAATGAACACTGAGGCTTGTTTCTGATATTTAGCTATCATGACCAATGCTGTAGTATAGTTTATGTTCTTATGTGCAGGCAGGGTTGCCAGGATTCACAATGCCAGGGAGCACAGTTCACAAAGAGTTCAGTGTGAGTGGTGTTCCCTGGAGTTGTACAATACAGTGGCCTGATAGGGCATTTCATACATGAGCGATTATACTTGTAAGACAAATACAAGGAATGGCATGCACCCATTGTTTTTCACTTACATAGGATAAGTTTAGTACCTGACCTGAGTGCTATGCCCATTTTCAATGTGGTCAGTGACATCCAGAGCTCAGCATTTCTTGTAAAGCGTGGTGCCCAGAAGTAATCACAGTATTCTAGATATATTCTGACCTCATATAGACAGTGAAGAATACAACTTCTACTTCCCTTGGTCTGGGCACTTTTATTAATGCAACTTAAGATTGTATTAGCCTTTTCGCAGCTCTATCCCACCATTAGGTCATTTTGAGGTAACCGTCGACTCAAATCCCTAGGTTTTCTCTCAAATAACCAGTAAGCCATATTCTGCTTATGTTGTACTTGTATAGTGGAATTTTTATAACCTAAAAGCAAACTTTTGATTTACCCATGTTAAAATGTATTTTGTTGTTCCAGCCTAGGGTCTCTTCTGAGCTGCTGAACTATATCTGCATCTTCATCTTGCCATCAGTATTTCACTTTTCTGTACCTATTTTGCCTTCCCTGCTCATAGTGAGCTTCAGTTCCATGGCTATAGGTATTAACAGGGAAAGGAGGTTTATAAAGTCACCATTGTGACATCAGGTCAAAGACAGCAATCATTGGGAACTTGCAGAAAAATGACTAGCTCAGTTAATAGAAGTCAGAGGTCAGAGGAAGAAAGGAGAGCGGTGAGAACATGAACATTTCCAACAAGTAATAGGAAACATTTATCCAAGATCTCAATTCTAAGACCAGCCATGCTTTTCCTGACCAATTAATTTGTGTTTAGCTTGTGGTCATAGTTAATTGTGTAACATATCATATCTCCTGTTTATGTTGGCTGCTGGGAAGTTCAAAGGCAAATCTGCAATCCAGTTCCAGCATTCAGGGCATGGATTATATTTTGTGTACCTATCTTACCCTTGGTCTCTTTTTATTTTCCTACCTTTTAAAATTATTTTTCCTAGATCATTTAAAAATTTTTGTATTATCTGAAATCTGTGAGTTACTTCATATTCTTTTTTTTGGGGGGGGGCGGGGGGAAAGGTATTATATAAACTAACATGCAGGAAATAAAATATTGGCATGACAAATTTCTTTTAAATGTTAAATACATGCTTATCTTCCTTAGACTGACAATAACAAGAACTACAGGGGAAAAGAACCATGATGGAATAAAAATTACAAGCCTGTAACTAATAGCTCTGGAATCATTCAATATAAGCCCTCAATGATTGGGAGCTAAAAAAAAAATCCTGAAAGGTGTCGTGTAATTCACCATGTAAAATACAATCATATAAATAAAGATTCCAAATTCCAGTGCCAAGCAGGTAAATTAAATAAAGAAACAAAATAATAGCAAATAGTACAGAATACAAACTGGAGAAAAGCTGTCCTACTTAATTATATCCATACTTGTTACTAAACAAAACATTTGTGGGCCCATTAGCTACTAGTTTAACAACCTCTGAAACTTCTCCACCTCCCAATTTTATAAATGTGACCAAAGTAAAATACTTGGTCAAATTCACCCCAAATAGAGAGAACTCCTAAGCCAAGAAGTTAAATTCTCTTTCCTTTTCTTGTTCAGGTTATTGGTTGCCTAGTTATAAATTAAAGTCTTCCTGGGCAACGGGCCTACATCTGTCTGTTTTGTTTGGACACGTGGAATGTCTTCTGGTGCTACTGGACCACAATGCTACAATCAACTGTAGACCCAATGGGAAAACCCCTCTTCATGTGGCTTGTGAAATGGCCAACGTGGATTGCGTTAAGATCCTCTGTGACCATGGAGCAAAGCTCAATTCTTACTCCTTAAGTGGACACACAGCATTGCATTTCTGTACAACTCCAAGCTCCATTCTCTGTGCTAAGCAGTTGGTTTGGAGAGGTAAGCCTTTCTGGGTGGCAGGTATTGTCACCTGCTTGTACACTCATGGTTTTGAATCTTGATGATCTCTATTTATCTTAGGCAATGTAGCAGGTGTTCCCATGCATTAAACCTAACATATATATATTTATATATATTGTATTTATAATATAATAATATTATAATATAATATAAAATTTAGTTCTCTGAACCCAGGTCACCCAGTGATGATCACATTGGGATCTTATTTATTTAATTGTAGTAGGCTTGTTAATTTACTCATTTATTTAACAAACATTTATTTAGTTCCTACTCTGTGTTAGGTAACGGGCTAAGTAAGTGAGAAGAAAAAAATACCCCCTGCCATCAAGGAGCTTATATTTTAATAAGGTAGATAAATATTAATGATACAAATTCATAAATATATAATTTTAAATTGGGAAAAGTGCTATGAAGGAGCAAAACAAGGAACTATAAATAGAACATCAGGAGTGAACTATTATAAACGTGCACTCAGTGAAGACTTCCCTAAGGACATGATATTTAAGCTGAAGTTTTAAGAATGAGAAGGATCCAGCCATTTAAAAAAGGAGCCAAGGGGAAGAGGAGTTTAGGCACAAGGAATTGCCTGTGCAAAGTGCCTAGGAGAGCAAAGAACTTGGAGGATTCAACAAATGGAAGAGGACTAGGTTGGCTGGAGTATTGTGATGGGGTGGGGATGGAAGGATAAGAGGTGAGAGGAGAGTACCACAAGATGGCATTTGATGTGTTAGATCATACAGGGCCTTTGAAGGACCAAAATACAGGATTTGTATATGGAACCTCTGAAAAATTTTAAGGAAGATCATGACATGGATTTATTTTCACTTAAAACCATCATTCTGGAGTTGTGCAGAGAATGAGTTGGAGGGGGGCAAGTATGGAAGCAGGAAGACCAGCAAGGAAGCTATTATAATAGTCTAGGTGAGAGGGGATGGTGGCTTACACTAAGATAAAAGATTGGATAGGATGATTAGAGGATGGGTTTGCAACGTCATCAAAGCAGAATCGATGAGATTTGGAGATGGACTAGATGTGTGTGTAGAACCAGGGTGGGGGGTGGTGAAGAAGAAGGAAGTTTTGAGAATCATTGCCAGCTCTTTGTCTTCATAAAATGGGTGATCGTGATACCATTTATTAAGATGGAAAACTTGAGGAAGAAGATCATTCGATGAGTTTTTTAAAATCAGATTTATTGAAGTATAGTTTTTAAACAGTTTTTGATAAACATGTAGAGTCATGAAACTATCACTACAACCATCTCAAAAAGTTCCCTGGTGGTTTAGTTCGAGTTGATTTTTGTATATTGAATCTTTTTAAAAAATCAATTGGCCAAATATGTATGGGTTTATTTATGGACTCTCTCTCCTGTTCCATTGATCTATATTTCTGTTTTGTTTTGTTTTGCTAATGTCCTAATTGCTGTAGCTTTATAGAAAACCTTGAAATCAGGCAGTGTGACTCCTCTTAGATCAGTCTTTTTTCCTTTATTCTAAAGAAGTTTTAGATTACATAAAAGTTACATAAAAAATATAGGGGATTCCCATACACTCCCCCTCCTCCCCCTCTCACACTTCCCCTATTAACAACTTCTTTCATTAATGTGGTACATTTGTTACAATTAATGAACACATATTGAAGCATTGCTACTAACCATGGTCTATAATTTACATTATGGTTTACACTTTACACCACACAATTTTATAGGTTTTGACAAAATATATAATGGCCTGTATCTGTCATTGCAATATCATGCAGAACAATTCCAATGTCCCCAAAATGCCCCATGTTATACCTATTCTTCCATGTCCCTCCCCTCAGAATCTCTGGTGACCACTATCTTTATATTGGTGTTACAATTTCTTCCATTACTAGAATAATAATTCTACTTTGGTCCATAGTTACATTCACCCCTTATGTTTGTTCATTCCTCAAATGTGAGGATTTTGGGATGGTGATGCCCACTCTGCTTCTGATTGAGAGGGGACTTAGATACCATGGGGCAGATGGATGAAACTATCTTGCTTGCAGTTGTAGATACTCTGTTTTTTGGAATGGACATTGTCCATCATCATCCTTTTGTTAGTTCTTCTGGGCAAGTCCAATGAACTGGAGAGTAGATATGGGCTACAACTCTGCTGAGATTCAGGGCTCAACCAGCATATGAATAGCCAGAAGATTTAAGTCTCTAAGACCATATATTTAACTGGTGTAGTGCTAATTATAGGTTCAAATAAAAGGGGCAGAAGAACTATGTGTGGGAAAATTATAAATGAGTCTAACTCTGATACATGGGGAGATAAATTATCATATATTCCAAGGTAAGGGGTGCCAATTTCCTGGGGTTGTCTGCTCTGCATATAATGTCCAGATGTCTCTAGAGCCCTAAGGAACACCCCTGCTTGAGATGTTGTTTACTGTGGCAATCAGTGAGATCCTCCTGAGATGTGCATAAGCATAACCTCAGGAATGACCTCCTGTCTCACTGTGAAATCTCTTAGCCATAAAAACTTATTTGTATTTAATATTACTCTCTTTTGGTCTAGGTCTTTTTTCAAATTCATCGCCAGTTGGTGCTTGGTAATAATCCCTTGGTGCCAGGGAGGCCCATCCCCGGGAGTCATGTCCCATGCTGCGGGGGAAAGCAATGAGTTTATATGCTGAATTTGGCTTAGAGAGAGGCCACATTAGAGTAACAGGAGGTTTTCAGGAGTTAATTCCTAGGCAATATATATTATTAGGGTAAGTTTCAATTTTACAAGAATAAGATTCATAAGTAAAGCATTAATATCAAGGGCCTGACATATTGGTCTGTCATCTTTTGCTAGGCACTGCCTTTGTACTCTAGAGATTCTTGCCACTTTATTAGAGAATGTAGCAGGACTCCCCAGGATGGGAATTTAATGTTTTGTTGGTTATTGTGTGGGTCTCCACCTACTGAGATAACACCCCGTGACCACATGAGCACATTCATATTGCATAGAGGCATGCCCCAGGTGCAGCCTTCTCCACACATTTCCCCACTACTGACACCTTACACCAGTGGTCCTCCCCTGCCATAATTGTAACTTTTCTGTAATCCAAAACCTTCCCAAAAACAAAGCACCCCCAATTTTTTTTTTTTTTTTGCATTGTGCTTTCCATCACTGTAAGATCTGTTATTTTTTATATATACTGACAATTTCTTCTGTACATTCCCTCAGTGTCTTATTTTTTTTCACTTTATCATCAAAGAAGCTTTAAGCTACAGAAACGTCACATAGAATTCTCACCATTGTAGTTTCAACCACAGACCTACAACTCCTCAGAGTTTACCTATTCCTTCCTCCTCCAGCCCTCCCTGCAGTTCCATAGATAGTCCAACCCAATGCCCCTCATCTTGCTCACATTCCAGTACCATTGACTCCACTCACATCCTGTACCACTATCAACCCCGTCTGCTGCCAAACCACCCCCTTCCACCTTATCATAGGTTCTGCCCATATTGAGCTTCAGCTCACCACACTCTACTTCCTTTCCATCTCCTTGTAAACTCCTAGATCAGTTTTAAAACATGGGAAGTTTGAGATCTCTTTAAAACTTCAAAGTAAGTCAAATAGGCACTTGATATACAAGTATAGACTTCGGAAAAAAGCTCTGGACTAAAGCTATACATTTAAGAATGATTGGCCTATAACTTGTATTTGAAGCCAAAGAAATAAATAATATCACCTAGAGAAAGAGTGTAGAGAGGAAAGGAGAATGTAGGGTCCAGCCCCAATGAATTCCATTGCTGAAAGGGGTAGGCATCAGCTGGGGCTTATCCATCTTACTGGGCGTGGCCATCACCACCTTTCATATTTATTTATTCATTAACTTTTAGACTTCGTTTTTATTTTTATTTATTAAAAATTTTTCATTTTTGAAAATTTTAGAAAGCTAAGAAATTATTTATCTGTTTAATTACTAACTGTTTGTATTGCTGCTTTTCATGAAACTCCCACCATCACAAAGTGACAGAGAGGTACCCACTTTTTAATGCCTCAGAGGCAGCACCACCACCTTTCCAGACCCATCTCTTTATTGGGGTCATCAGAGGGTGACTGCCTAGAGACGAGGAGTAAAAAGGTGGGGGAAAGCCAGGCGACACTAATGCATTGGGCTCCTAACAATCAAGAGGTGAGAATGATGGACATCCATAAAAAATACACTTACATTTTAGAAGTATGGCATTAAAGGCAGAAGCCAAAAGAAAGGAAAGATAAACTTGAGGACACAACATTACCCAAATTCTGTGTGGCAAATAGATGATTCAATTAAAAGGTAGTCATAAGACAGGGAAAATATTTGAGACTATATGAATAAGGGCTGATGTCTTTAATATAAAAATAAATCTTAACAATAAAAGGATGGGGAGTGAGTGTAGCTCAGTGGTTGAGCACCTGCTTGCATGTGTGAAGTTTGGGGTTCAATCCCCAGTACCTCCAAAAATAAAATAAAATAAAAAAATAAAATAAAATACACCTAACCCACTCCCCCACCCCCCAAAAAGGATGAAGGACAGGAAAAAATATATAAATGACAAGCACAATCCCAATTAAAATCACAATTAAATGTTTCTGTTATTACTTTAGCATGGTTACAAAAAATGATAACATGTATGTTAACAAATACATAGGGAGTTGTTCTCACATGCTTTCAATGATGTGTAAAGGGGTACAACCCAGAGGGCAATTTGACCACGCATATCAAAAGCTTAAAACCTCTTTTAACTCAGAAATTCTACCTCTAAGCATTAATCCCAGGCAGCAGGACCTTTTGGGCCAAGTCTCTCATTTATAAACAGCCTCAAATTTGGACTTTAGAGATTTTCTCTAAACAAGGTTTAGAGTCAAAGCGATAGCTGATGAGAATGAAAGAAAACAACATTTTTTTTCATGTACCTTTAGATTTGTGCTTGATCACATGATCTGAAGTTCCCTAGAAATTAAGACACTTTCTATTAATTCTTTAAGAGTCTTGGGAATAGTACAGGTCTAGAATATTTTATTTTATATTTTCATTAGAAGATTTGATTAAGTAAAATACCAAAAATATAAAAACATAAAAACATAAAAAGCTACATATTGGCCTTTTCTTGTTTTTAAATATATTGAGAACCTTAAAAGAAATTGACTTCTTTTGCCCTCTGAGAGTCATTGATATTACTGAAAAACTGAAAAAACACATATTTGTATACTAGGCATATTGGAAAACAATATCTAAATTATCAGAGTTAAACTGAATATCATAGCTATTGTTTAACTGTAACTAAGCAATTTCAGAAAAGCAAATCTGTTCGTTTTGATCTTTACTCCTAAGATAATAAATGTTTTTCTTTTTAAGTGTGATAACTGTCCAGTATATTTATAACAAAAACAAAATTGTGAATTAGCTTTTTAGGGGAAATATTACCCATTTTATGGATGGAGAAATAGAGGGAGGGATAAGGTATTTGGAAGCAGATATTCTAGTGTGGAAACAATAAAACTGTGAGCATTTTGCATCCTTTCTTTCACATTTTTATATTCTCAGCCTTTTAGACTGTGCTTGGCAAATAGAAAGTGTTCAATAAATGGTTACTGAATGATCTGGAATGGCTCCAGGACCTCCACGTGCATGGATGGGGCCCACTGCCATCTAATAAATGGAAACTATTATGTTCATGGTTAATGAAGTGCTGCTGTTGGTCAGTTTTACTGTTTCACTCTCTAGTGATATAGCTGAAGGCTGGGTTTTCTCTCCTTTGGATTATGTCTTAGGCACTTTGGGGAGAAGTCACATATATCACTCCATGGCTGGACAGAGGGAATTGAGACAGCACACAGACCAGGAAAATAAGTCAGGCTAACATTTAACTCGGGACCAGAGAAGTCCATTAAAGGAAAAACCAATGCCATGGCAACTGAAAACCGATGTAATTTCATTTGCTATTTAATGGGCTCTTTGTGGAAAAGTGCTCTTTGTGGAAAAGGCTAATTGAGGCTAAAAAATTGCATGCAATTTTCTCTTAAAGGATTTTCCCCTATTTTTTTCAGTGTTGCAGAGCCTGCTTTGTCCCCATGCTGGATTTTTTCTGTTATTTTTCTGTTTGCCTTTCTACTTAATACCCCCCATCATCTGGCCTTTGTTTCCTTTGGTATTAGTATAATAGTGTTCATCAGTTGAGAGGGCTTATTTACCTCAGTGAAAATGTCCTCTCCGTGAATCCTGCATTTACCTACGAATAGAGAGAGTCAGGTCAGGTTTAGCTGACTGAAAAGCAGCATATTATTTCTACCTATTCCCTTTCGTAAGAGGAAAATGGAAGCTGCTTGCTTTACTCTGCATGAAGCAAATCCTGATAGTAGGAGGAAAATTTCTTACTGCAGGAAAGCCATAAAAATTCAAATGTTTCCTAGCAGAATGTAGCACGAGGACAATGTAAAGGAGACCATGCCTTTTAAAGGACTGTCCCTGCTACTTGTGGTGACAATGACACAAGTCACCTGCATGTTAGGAAATGCCCTATTCAATGAAGCAGAACACAGTAAGGCAAGATGTCATTGGCCTTCATTTTATTCAAGGAAATAGATATACCTGCTTGACAGACACCCCTCTCACCATGCAGTCCGTCACCTTTCCTCTTTCTATCTACTTACATTATACACTGTAATGTGAGAGTTTTATGCATTTAGTCATTTGCAAACTGCCTTGGGGATTTTTGCCACATCTGCTCTACTGTAGACACCACCTGTACAATACTAACTTAATATTTTCTTCAAATTGGCTTTACTTATTAAATTAAAGATTGCAAACCAAAATCCTTTGTCATAAATAGAAGGTAACTGTAAATAATGGGCAATGGAATTCTTGACCTCTATTTGCCCAAAGAACCTCTCCTCTCTGATGGCAAAAATGACTATCTCGTGGCTGTTTGTCCTGAGGAGCTTTGTCTCCAGTCATTCTGCTCTGAGTGGGTGAACTTGAAATCAGTTTTCAGGTCACATCTCACACCCGGTCAGGCAGCAGGTGTCCCCACCTCGTAAAGAATGCCCCACGTAAAATCATACCACACTGGGAAACACTGCCTTAAGCAGTGCTTTATAAAGCTGATTGTCTCTTTAATGGTGAAATTTCAGAAGCATCCTCTTTAGAATCAGGAATAAAACAAGTTTGCTGCCCTCTCCACTTCTCTTCAGCCTCTTCCTAGAGGTCCTCACCAGCACAGAGAAAAGAAAAAGAAATACAATGTATAAGGATTGGAAAAGAAGGAAGAAAAATGAACATTATTTCACATGATATATTTGTCTTCATAGAAAACCCGAGAAAATCTATGGTCTAATGGTTAGAATTAGTAATTGAGTTCAGCAGAGGTACTGCATTTAAGATCAATATACAAAAATCAATTGTGTTTCTATATACCAGAAACAAGTAGTTTGAAATTGTGATTTAAGAAAAGATATATTTCTAATATCATAAGAAATTTAAGGCACCTAGAAAATACATTTATTAAAAGTGGTGGTGGGAATATAAAAATTTATTATAAAGGACATTAAAAAGATACATATTCAAGATTATGAAAAACATAATTCTCGATTACTTCCTCCTCAGAAACAACCACTTTCACTTCTTTTAGTTGATTAGTTTGGTATTTACCTCCATACTGCTAAGTAAATATCATTTATTGATGTGTAAAATTGAAAACACAAGTAGCAAGGTAAGCAGTTTATGACAATCTATTGATTTGCCATAAGGAACAATGAGGATTTGGTGCTTTTTCCTCTCATTTACTTTCCTGCACACACACACACACACACACACACACCACTTTTCCTTTGTTAACTGCAAACTTCCTTTTCGTACAGTGATTTGGTTTTCTTGGGGTCCATTGTTTTGTTTCATTCTCTTTCTTAGTTTTCCATGTACTCATCACAATTTTAACCCCAAACATTTACCAGCGGTTTTAAACTTTTCTCAAAATATTTAAATGCAATGGGTGTTCTTTGAATTTCATCTTCTTGAAAGAGTCCCTTCTGGAGCCTCCAACCCAGCTCCAAATAGCTTAGTATGCATCTGGTATACCATTGTCATCCCGGAGTCTCCATTTCCCATCATCCTAGAGATCCTTCGCCTTTCCCCTGTGTTGGGTTTCCTGTCCCTGGATCCTGGGTCTTCCTGTTTCTTTGCTGATTGTCTGTTGGGGTTGCATATATCCTTTTACAGATTCCTGGAAAAGCATGTATTGGACTACATGTACCTCAAGTGCATTTATTCTATTTTGACTTGATAGAGAATTCTAGGTTGATAATCATCTTCCTTTAGAAAGCTGGAGGCATTGCTCCATTGCCTTCTAGCTTCCAGTACTGCTGCTGAAAAATCTGAAGCCATTTTATTTCCTCATCCTTAATATGTGTCTTATTATTATTTTCTTCTCTGGGGGTTTAAGAATTTTCTCTTTGTCTTTGGTATTCTGAAATTCCATTACAATTAGCCTTGGTGGATTTATTTTCATCCATTATACTGGACATTTCAACCCCCAAACACATGTCCATCAATTGGGAGAAATGTTTCTGTTCCTTCACAAGGTCTTTTCTTCTGTTTTCTGTATCCTCTCTTCCTGAAGTGCTGCTATTTGGATAGAGTATCTCTTGGACTGGTTCTCTAATTTTCTTATAGTGTTGCTCCTGTTATACGTATCTTTATGTTTATGCTCTACTTTCTGGGAGATTTACTCCAGATTGTTTTCTTCAGTTTGCGTTGTCTCAATCTATCATACTGGAGATTTTCCTTAGTTGTTTCTTGACATTTAAGAATGAGTGACTAAAATCTTATTTGGATTTTAGTGTATGGGGGTTTGGGCTGGGGAAGCTTCTTGACTGTGATTTTCACTGTATGGAGATCTGGCTCGACCTTTTTCTTGAGGAATCTCCAACATAATCTTTAGATCTTTTTTTTTTGGGGGGGGGGGTGTCATATTCTCTAAAGAAAAAGCTACCTGACTTCTTCCTGGTGGGTTGAAGCCTGATGCCAAGTTGTAAAAGAGAGTTGGGGATACAGGATGCAAATGTTCACTTAATCCTTCTAGTACCCACTTTCTCAGCTGTGCCTGGTGTTCCTCAGTATAGAGACCCTCTGTTTCACCCACTACAGAGCACACATCTCAGTCTTTCCCAGGGAAGCAGAGGGGCAGTTGTCTTGTGAATATCGGGGGAGAACAGATCTTGGATTATGACTATCTCCCCCCTCGCCCCCCATGGCTCCCTCGTCTGTTTGCTCATTGTTTGCACTCATTGTCTACGCTCATTGTTTTTGCTCCTTGTCTGCTCATTGTCTTCTCATTTTGGGTGGGTTTTTTTTGCCTGTTTTCTGCTCGTTGTCTATTTGTTTTTTCTTTCGGAAACACTGGGAACAGAACCTGGGACCTTCCTTGTGGGAGGCAGGTGCTCAACCGCTTGAGCCACATCTGCTCCCTGCTTGCTTATTTTTGCTCATTGTCTGTTTGTTGTTTTTTCCTTGTTGGCTGATCTTTTTTTTTTTTTTAAACAAATCAATGTTTTTGATACATATTAATAAAGCATATAGTTTATCCAAAGTGTGCAGTCAATTGTTTTTGGTATAATCACATAGTTGTGCGTTTATCACTTCAATCATTATTAAAGCATTTTCATTATTTCAATAATAACAATTAACAAAAAACAGACAAACAAGAAAATTCCTCACCTCTCAATATCTCTGTTTCCCCTGCTGTACATAGCTGCTATTTCTGGCTATTCTTGCACAATTATTTATTTGTTGATTAAACAGTTTTATTGAGATATATTCACATACCATATGATCTATCCAAAGTGTATAATCAATGGTTTTTTATTTTTAGCTGTTAAAAAGTCCTTTATTGTAAAATCATAAAATAAATAGAAAAATAGATTGAAAGAAATTACAAATTTTAAATGAGAGTGCAAGACCAAGCTAGATTTAATAAAGTCAATTATTAAAAAAATAGATAGCATAGCAATAAACATTTATAAATGCAAATAATAATTCAAATATAACAAAAATTAATTATAACATGATTCTAATTTTTATATTACAGCTCTAATATTGGACATAATCTCTAAGAATGAAATAAATTATTGGTTTAGTTATTTAATTTCCATTTAGGCCATAATTCTTTCTAGATAATCAATTTCCTATTTGGGAGTTCTTCACACCTTATTAAAATGAATTACTCTGCTTGTTGTTTTTGTTCATTGTCTGCTTGTTGTTTTTGCTCAATGTCTGCTCATTGTTTGTTTGTCTTCTTTAGGAGGTACCAGGAACCAAACCCAGCACCTCCCATGTGGGAGGCAGGCACTCAACTTCTTGAGCCACATCCACTCCTCATGACTGCTTTTTAACAGACTTTCAACTAATTCTCTTTATTTCATCCTGCCCTTTTTCTTATCCCCATTTATAGTTATTTAGTGCTGCCAGTTCCTGAGCTTTTGGGGAACTCCATAATGATAACTGTGTTGGTTCTTGGTTTTCCCTACTGCTAGCCTAAGATTGAGTTTTCTTGAGTATGTTGAACCATTTCCCTCTCATGCATACCTTTTCAAATTGTATTGTAAATGTCTCTTCTCTTACATTCCTTGTTCTTGTGGATTTATGCCATCTAAAAATAATTTTACTATAGTTCAAGTGGGCCTCAAGAGAGAGTGAAAGTAGATGCATATCTTCAATTTATCATCTCAACCTGGAAATCCTGTCTTTGTATGTTTATGTAGTATACATGCTGTCTTGAAGGGCCTTAGTTCAGACTTCACTTATTAAGATAATTATTCTCTAATTCCCTTAAACTCAGTTAGACTCCTATGTTATATTCCATATTTCCATAGCATATTGTAATTTTCCTTCATGACACATATTTTATTTGTTTAATCCTTTGATTAGTGGCTGCCTTCTTCACTAAACCCTATGTTTCATAAGAGGAAAGCCTGGTTTGCTCAGTATGGCCCAGTGCATGGCATATATTGGTTATGGGTTGTAGAATAGTTATTGAATGGTCAATTAATAACAAATACTATGACTAGGCAAGAGAACGTGTTTGAACCAGATCAATTCCATCACCATTATGTGCAGAATGACTCTTGGTTCATGGTCTGTTGCACAGGTTGCTTCTTTTCCCATAGAAAGAGAGTATGTCAGGAAGGAGAGAGAAGTCAAAAGTGTCAAATACTATTGAGACATCAAGTAAATTGAGAGTTAAAAGTTCCCATTGGATTTAGTGACTTGGAAGGAATTGGAGATTGTAACAATCAATTGAGTGATGGATGCGGAAGTCAAAATGGAGGGGGTTGATAACTAAAGTGGTGGGGGCAGTGAGCGTGAACAAGCCTTTTAAGGAGTATTTGTGAAGAGGAGGCAATAAGGTTGATGCAGAGAGTCTGAGGATTTTTTAGATGACAGAAACCTGAGCATTTTAAAAACGGACGTTCAAATCCATTAACAGGGCAGAGATTGAAGACAGAGAAGAGGGTAAGGATAATGGTTAGTGTGAGGATTCTGAGATGGCTCAGAAATGAGATCCAGAGCCCAGGTGGAGGGACTGACCCTAGAGAGAGAAAACATGTTCTATAATAGATAGAGGCATAAAAGGAGAGGAGGGGGTTTATGCGTATGGTGGTAAGGTTTTAAAGAAGTTTCCATCTGAAGGGTAGTTTCTGTGTAAAGTAAGTGGTGAGGGGATCTTTTGAGAGTGAGGAGAGAAGGGCTAGATGTTTGCGGAGGTGTAAAAGGTTTGATATAATTACTATGGAGAGTAGTGGAATCAGTTAACTTGAGAACCATTGGATTGGTGAGCAATCTTGAAGCCCACTTGAGTTTTACATGTCTATCATGGTACCAGACTTCCTTGTAGTGTGATTTCACTACACTGTACTCAGCTGCTTGGGTAGGCACTGAGATAGCAGGTAATTGGGTTCACTCCACATTAGTTTCACTCATAGCACCAGGTAGGTGCTATGAAGAGATGGAAGGGTTTTAAGATTTTGGCAACAAAGTTATTGAAATGATGGGATAGAAAATCTAAGATGATAGGAGGGGAGTAATGGAAGGAACATTTTATGGACAAAGAGAATACAGAGTGGGGTTCTAATGCGTTCCAAGAAGGTTTTAGGGGAAGTTGAACAAGCGACATAGAGAGACAGCAGGCTATTGTTAGAGAATAGGATGTGTGTGAATTAGTGATTTTGGAGGATTGATAAATGTCAGTCTAGGTATGACTATGGGTAGGAATCACCAAGTCAGAAAGGAGGAGAAAGTCATTGGAGAAAATGAGATCCAGAGAACGAGAGACCAGGGCATTGAGTGGGTCATCCATGAGGCTGTTAAAGTCACTCACAATGAAGGCAGGAATTTGTATGGAGAGGAACAGCATGAGTCAGATGCCAAAATATTCAGAAACTAAAGGGGAATGAATGTATTGAGGAGGGAAGATAGGTGGGATAGCTAAAAAAGCAAGACCCCAAGGGAGCAGTGATGTTCTTTTTATCTTTTTTTTTTTTTTTTAAAGAGAGTAAGGGAGTAATTGGAAGAGGCAATGGGGAGCTTGATATATGAAAAAGAACACCCAGCTTATGCTGCAGGCCAGAGTTAAGCATCCCTGCATCCGTTCTTTGAGCTTGAAACAGGGCAAAGCTAGTTTGGTTGCCATGGTGATGAACGCTATGTCTCCGGGCTCATTAATCCTGTGCTCCAAACTAAGCACTTAGAGATAGCGTCTGAATAAATGCAACAAAGCTCTGCATACTGAAAAGGGCACATTCACGTTAAGCAGAGGAAAAAGGTTTTCAATTTCATTCATTAAACTTGAGTAAATAATTTAATATCTTTGTGCGTCAGTCCTCCTAGCTAATGAATAAGGATAAATGCTTAATGGAAAATCTAGCTTAATAAAGTTAACAGCATCAGTTTTACATATAAAGGAAATTGATGTTCCTGTTATATATGCGTACGAAGGGGAAAATGGAAAGGAAAATAACATACATTAAGCATCTGTGATTTGTCGGTTACTTTAAAATAAAATGTCTCATTTAACTCTTGCAACAACCATGTGAAGTGCATATTATTCTCCTCATTTTATAGATGAGGAGTCAGAAATTCAGAGATGTTAAATAAGTCCCCAGTCCATACAGCTGGTAAGATTCAAGGAGGGACAATTCTATTTGATTTGGGTCCATGATGGTTTCACTAAGCCATGCTGGAGTTTGTTTTATACCACTTTTCCTTCTGGGACATTTAGCTAGTTAAAAAATTGGGAGAAAAGTTTGTGCTAAGGTGACCTAAAAGAGAAGTTTAAAAGAGAAGTTCAAGTACCGTATTAGATTTCCACTAGCTTAAAAATATTCCAATACCATAAAGATTTTAAAAATTATATATATACACACTCGCTTGCTATATGTATATATATGTATATTTATAAGAAGGCAGCTGGGTACATTAGAATGGTGTTTGATTAAAAGATAAGTGAAACTGTTAATGCTTGTTCCAAAATGAATCCCACCAAGGCAGTCGTTTATCCCCAAGTTGCCATTTCTTATAATTTAGAATGTTTGCAATTGCAGAGCAGACCCTTCAACCCAGACTCTGATTCTTTCCTTCTAAGTATAATGCTTTCATTTGTGTTTGCTGGATTTGCTCCACCTAAGGCATAGATAAGTGATTGAAAAAGAAACATTAAAAATCCATTAATTAATTTTTCTTAAAATGAATTTCCTTAAAATGAATTTCCTTAATTAAAAGCAACAAGAATTTGATGAATTTCTAATTTCTGCCTCCACCCATGTGGTATAGCAAGATTTAAAATAATAACTAAGTGCAAGTTAAATATCCTTGTCATTATATTTAGCTGTTAGCAATTTTAAAAAAAATCCAAACACTAACTGTTTGGGGTTTCACCTATAAGACTATCCTAGGTAGTCTTTTTCTCAAATTTGGATTGCTTTCTGCTGCCCAAGACTGCTCAAGTGCTTTTTCCGAAGGAACATGTGAATTACAGCCATCTTTCCCCTCTGTTAGCATTATAGATTTCCTTCTCCAACTGGCTTTTTCTATTTTAATTTCTCTTATCAAAAGCCCTATTTGACTTATGTTCTGAGTTTTCAGCCTGGATGTGTTATCTTTGTTTTATAACTAGAATTATCTGGAACCAGAAATTGAAGGATGAAATTTCTTTAGGCCTCTACTACTTTTTTTTTTTTTCCTATCAGCACTTCTCTAACTTATTTCTTACTCAGAGGAACCTGGATCTTATTATCCCCTGAACATTTTAAACATCATTTAGCAAAAGATATCAGATTTATAAACAGAAATGCAACTGTTTTCTTTGTAATCCCCATAAGGAATAACTTATGGAAGATAATCTAAACAATTTTAGAATGAGAATCTGGGGCCCAGATTTGGAGGTAAGATGGTTAAATCAAACAAGAGCCTGAGGCTCCCCTCTCAGTTTTCTATTAAGATTAATTAAAAAAAACCCAAACAGGAGAAATAGCAAAAAACATCAGAATTGGAAGCTAAGAATCAAGCATATGCCAGCTTCCTAAAGAAGTTTCTACTCACTGGAAAGCTAATGGGAGCAAAATGAGAATGGACCCCTCTCTTTTCTGATACAAAACATCACCCTGGCATTCAGAGGAGATATTAGCCAGGCCCCATTGAGAGCCACTGATGGGCTGAATACTGGTGGGGAGGCCCGTTGAGGGAGCCCACAGAAAGCAAATCCCCCAGGCATCCATTGCCTTACTTGAAGCCTTAGAAGTTGGGCAGAAACACACAGTTGAGAGGGGCATGCCCACCAGCAACTGCATTCTCTTCCTACAAAGTTGACTTAACCTGAGGGAAAGGAGGAAGAGACTAGATAAGAGCCTGGAAAAAGATCTGCTTGTATTTAAGAATTAATAATAATCACAATAACAGTTGTATGCCTGACACTTTATCCATACTCTTATGTAATCCTTGCTATTATCCTGAGAGGTTAGTACTGTTACCACTTGCAGATTAAAACACTTTCACAGTTTAAAAGCAGCTTTCATCCAGTTGCTTAATGATGAAACCAGGTTTTGCAGATCTCCCTCAATGCGGCGCACTTGCTTTTTCCACTAGGGGATACTGTTTCGCCTTCGCTTCTTGGAATTTTGCCAGTAATATAAGTTAACCTGGAGTCTGCCGTGGGACTTTCCATTGGTCTTTTTCTGTGACTCTCGTCTCCACTGTGGACTGGACATATCAATTAACATCCCTGCCGCTCTTTCAGCTCTTTCTGAAACTGTCTTGTTCACAACTTCTGCTGAAGGAAAAGCTTTAGTTAATATGTTTGGTAATTCTTGGTCCTCCTCCCACCCCAGTCAATTAGATCAGGGGTGGAATTTGACACAAAGGCTGGCCAATGGGCATTAACATGATTTGGTGTGAAAAGATGAACTCAAGTCTGGTGATTAGAGCATCGGTCTGAATTAGATTCAAATCTTGACTATCCCATTCACTACCTATGTTAGTGAACACAAGATTTTACTTCTTTGAATCTCCATCCTCTTTTATTAAATGGGGATATTAAGAGTTATCCAAGTTGGGTCTAAGGAGCTCAAACAAAGGTTCATGGATCTTCATGTATGGCTCTTTTCTGTCTTACCTCTACCTATGTAGACATCTTTGTATTGTTTGGAAAAACATTTCCCAAAATCCATTATAAGAAACACTGAAGCTTGACCTAATAGGTGTTTCAAAAAGATAAGTTCCATTGTCAAATTGTTGCGGCCGGCAGAAAGAAACCCAAGCGGCACTCTTGGGGGTACAGATGAACAAAGTTTTATTACACATGGGCCCAGAGGAGAATTCACTCTCCAAATTCTGAGCCCTGTTTTCCGATTTTCATAAGTTTATATAGGAACACTAAATGGGCAAATTCCTGAGCAAGTGGGCAGGCAGGGTTACAAAAGCAGAGGATCCAGGTTAGCTTATCTTCCTAAAAGCAGAAGGCCATTAAGGAGGAAAAGAGTCATTATCTGTTTAGAGTTGTAAATTTCAATTCAAAGGGGCAGGCGGGGAGTGCTTATCTTCCTGACATGGATTCCATGGAGAAAAGGGGGTGGGGGGAGGAGGGGAGAAAGGGACCCAAGGGAGTTTATTTTCCTAAAGCTGTGGGTTTCTGCCGAGGGGGGTTTAGCGTCCCAGCACTTCCCTTATCATTCCCCCTTTTTGATGCTCTTATAATTCTTTATGGGGCATCATCTGCTAACATGGGGATTTTTCTATAGTCCCCAAGGGCTGATATTTAACACGAGGCATTATTTGGTGTTTTAAGGCATTTAAGCAGGAAGTGATGTATTGTATTAGGTACCATAGAATGCATGGCCCAAAAGTTAAGAAGAAAAAGACTGAGGCTATTACTGCATAAATGGCAAAATCCAGGAGAGGAGATACTGGAAGTAGTTCCCGTTGGCAGATGCCTGGTATACAGGGTTTAAATGGTCTTTGGCTCATTCTTTCAGTAGGGCCACTTTGTCCCTAACTATTCCTGAAGAGTTTGCATAGAAACAGCAACCCGTTGAGATCCTGGTCTTGCAACCCGTTGAGAGCCCCCAATATTTCTTCGAGGTCATTTGATGTTTCCCGTGCTAGTGTTTGTAAGCCCTCCTGACCAACTGCGAGTGAGGCCCCCGCTACTGCTGCGCTCCCAAATACTCCTAGTCCTAAGAGTATCAGAATTGCCTGTATTGCTCGTTTGGCTCGGGAGAGCTCTCCAGGCAATTCATCTCCATACACCAAGAACAACGGTACTGGCAAAGCCAGGAGGAAGATGCCCTGGCCATCCTAGGGTAGGCACCGGTAGGCGTTGGTGCCACAGACCCAGATGGTGGAGTTTGCATCAAGGTCAGGCTCATTGAGTGGGAGGGTGGTGTTACAGTTGGCCCTTCCAAGAGGGAAGATGGTTGAAGGTGACCTGGTAGTTATGTTTTTACAGTTAGCCAGTTTTCCTAGGGGTTCGGTTATGCGGACTGGGAGGGGCCTGGTTCCCTCCGCAGAGCTGTCATGGGTCAGGAGGGTTACGTTCCACGGGACAGGTATGGGGAAGATGGTTAGACTGGAGGAAGTGCATAGCCAGCAGGAGGCAGCTATGTCGGGCCGAGATTCATTTAGGAGTTGGTAGAAATTTCGAACCTGGTTCAAAAGAATGTTGTGGGGAGCTGTTCTAACTTTGGCTTTTAGTGTCCAGGCGGCTTTACTGACATTTTTCATCAGGGTTTTCTCTGGTGGTTGGGTTACCAGGATCAGTTGGACCAGTATAAGGTCCCCTGAGTCTGGCCCCAATGGGTCGTATATTCTGATTCCTAGTTTTAGTCCTGTTTGGGCCTTTAAAAAGGTATTTTCTGATACTGTGGTTATGTTTAATAAGGTGAGTTTTATGGGGTCACAGGTTTCTATGCCACACCCTGCCGGGCTGGGGATTTTCTGTAGGAGATATGGAGAAGTCAGTGGGACTCCCTTCCAAGGAGCGGTGGCACCTACTAGCAAGCTCCAAGAGCAGCAGAGTCCTCTGCCCTTTTGGGGGTCTCGGCAGAGGTATTTGTCATAACTCCCATAGTTGTGACCCCTACACCCTCTCCTGGGGGCAGGTATGGGGACATGGGGTTATGGGGTAACCAGCAAGGTGTAAGGAGCATGATCTTGGATTGCCCTGAAAGCATCAAATATTACAGAGGCTGAAGTTGCCCCTGCTGAGAACGGGACTGAAGCGTTCAGCACGGATTGTTTGCCCCAGCTTTGACTAATTTGCAGCTGCCATAGATTTTGGGGGTGGGTATTGGCTCCTAGGGAGGGGGCAAGGAAGTAAAGGACAAGCAAGTCAAGTCACAGAAGCATCCTATTATACACCAGTAAGCAATTGCAATTAGAGCTCTATTCACAACAGTCCAGTCTGCAGGGGCCACAGCAATGAGTCCAACTCCAAATACCAAGGCGAGCAGGCCGTATAAGCACAGGATCCACCAGGAGCAGGGGTCCATTCAGCAGGCGTTTGACGAGGTTGGTGCTCGGGGATCCCAGGCAACTCGCACTCTCAAGGGGTGGCCGGGTATGGGTTGGGCTGTCCAGCTGTCCTGCTCTTTATCGAGATGTGCCTTCTTGACCCTGGAATGATGGATCCAAGGGACGATGCCTGCAGCTTTAAGAGCAGTAGGAGTTATAAGGATCACAGTATGTGGACCTGTCCAGGAAGGCTGAAGGGGTTCTTTTTTCCAGTCTTTGACCCAGACTAGGTCCCCTGGCCGGTGGGGGTGCACTGGGTGTCCCAGGGGGATGAGATTCTGGGACAAGATAGTTTTATGTATTTCGGCTAGAGTTTTCCCCAGCTGCTGGAGAATGGAATCTTGGCTAGCCTTCCCCAGAAGTTTGAGATTCCCTTTGAAGCCCGGATAATTGGGGGTAGCTGCCCAAATAGAATTTCAAAGGGTGAACAGCCTGTGGGTCCTGGAGTGCACCTAACTTGGAGGAGGGTCAAGGGAAGTAAGTCCACCCAGTGGAGACCAGTTTCCTGGCAGAATTTGGCTAGGGTGGCTTTGAGGGTTCAATTTATATGTTTAACTTTCCCTGAATTGTGGGGCCTGTAAGCGGTATGGAGTTTTCACTTGATTCCTAACATATTTGCTAGCTCTTGGACTACGGCAGCCACAAAGGCTGGGCCATTGTCACTTCCAATTGACAGTGGCAGCCCATGTCGTGGAGTGATTTCTCTAAGTAAAGCCTTAGTCATTTCTCTTGCCTTTTCGGTGTGAGTGGGGAAAGCTTCGACCCAACCTGAAAAGGTGCATATCATCACCAACAGATATTTGCACCCCTGACTTGGTTTCACTTCTATGAAGTCTACTGTGATATCTTCAAAGGGGGCCATCCCCGTGTGCTGGACACCTGCCGGAGCACAGGGGCCCTGCAAAGGGTTGTTTTTGGCATAAACTTGGCACTGGCTGCTGATGGTGGCACAGACAGAAGTTAGCTGGGCTATGTAGTAGTATCTCCCGAGCAAGATTTCTAGTGCAGTTTTCCCTAGGTGGGTGAGTTGGTGGTATTGCTGGATGAGGGCATGAGAGGCTCCTTTTGGTACAAAAATCTGGTCATCCAGGAGCAGCCAAGTTCTTTGGGGGTTTGGCTTCCCCTTTCTCTTTTAGCCCACTCCTGTTCTTCCTGGGTATAGCTTAGTTGATCAGTCTCTTGTCCTAAGAGGGACAGCTGCGGTGTTAATTCCGGGACTCATATTCTGTGGGTTTCTTCAGCCGCTTGCCGAGCTGCTTTGTTGGCTAGCCTGTTTCTTTGAGCGACCATATCCATTCCTTTCTGATGTCCCTGGCAGTGGATGATGGTGACTATGTCTGGTTTCCAGATTGCTTCTAACAGTTGGA
>JAQZBX010019649.1:0-33616 GCA_029593785.1 Cabassous unicinctus | reverse complement strand
GAAGCGAACCCGGGGCCTCTCATATGGTAAACGGGTGCGCTATCCATTGCGCCACAACCGCTTCCTGCCGTGAGGTTGCTGCATCAGCCCACCGCACCGCTCAGGCCGGCGTGCCCTCACAAGGAGGCCTCGGGGCGCGAACCCGGGCCTCCCATATGGTAAACGGGGGCTCTATCCACTGAGCCACACCCGCTTCCCTGCTCATTGTTGTTGCTCGTTGTTTTTGCTCAATGTTTGTACTCATTGTCGGCTCGTTGTTTTTGCTTGTTGTCTGCTCGTTGTCTGCTTGTTTTTTTTCTTTGTTCTTTAGGCAGCACTGGAAACTGAACCCAGGATCTCCCATGTGGGAGGTGGGTGCTCAACTGCTTGAGCCACATCTGCTCCCTGCTCATTTTGTTTTTGCTTGTTGTCTGCTCATTATTTTGCTTGTTGTCTTGTGCATTGTTTTTTTGCTCATTGTTTTTGCATGTTGTCTGCTCAGTTTTGCTTGATTTCTGCTCATTATCTGCTCGTTGATTGTCTTCTTTAGGAAACACTGGAAACCAAATCCGGGACCTCCCAAGTGGGAAGCAGGTGCTCAACTGCTTGAGCCATATCAGCTCCCTAGCCTATATCTTTTGATTGGGGAGCTTAATCTATTCACATTCAGAGATATTACTGTGAATGCATTATTTACTTCCACCATTTTATTCATTGGTTTTCATATGTCATATCTTGTTTTCGTCTGTCTTTTTACTCTTTTGATTATCCTTTATTCTATCCTTGTCTTCTCTACTCTTCTCCAAGCCTCTCCTGTCTTTTTCTTTCAGGCTGTAAGCCGTCCTTTAATATTTTCTGCAAACTCTTAGTTTCCGTTTGTTTGTGAATATTTTAAATTCCCCTTCATCTTTGAAGGACAGTTTTGCTGGATAAAGAATTCTTGGCTGGCAGTTTTTCTCATTCAATATCCTAGTTGTATATCACTGGCTTCTCTTTCCATGGTTTCTGATGAGAAATCTGCACTAAGTCTCTCTGGGCATCCCTTGTATGTGATGGTTTGCTTCTCCCTTGCCGCTCTCAGAATTTTCTCTTTATCTTTGATATTTGACATTCTAAGAAGTATGTGTAGGCCAGTTCGGACTTATTCTAATTGGGGTACACTGCAATTCTTGGATGTGTAAGTTCATTTCTTTCATGAGAGTTAGAAAATTTTCAGCCATTATTTCCTCAAATACTCTTTCTGCCCCCTTTGCCTTATCTTCTCCTTCTTAACTCCCATGACATGTATGTTGTTGCATTTCGTGTTATCATTCAACTCCCTGAACCTCTCCTCAATTTTTTCCATTTTTTTCTCTCTCTCTTCTTTTCTCTCTTCAATTTCAGCTGTTCTGTCTTCTGTATCACTTATTCTTTCTTTTATCATTTTGAGTCTGTTGTTGTATGCCTGTGTTGTTGTTTTTTTTCACCTATCATTTTTTTTCATTCCCATGAGCTAGGTTATTTTTCTTTTTTTAAAAAATTTTCTTTTAAATAAGCTTTAGATTACATAAACGTTACATAAAAAATATAGGAGATTCCCATATACCCTATCCCTCCCCCTTCCACACTTTCCCACTTTAACAGCATCTTTCCTTAGTGTGGTACATTTGTTACAATTGAAGAACACATTTTGAAGCATTGCTATTAACCATGGACTATAGTTTACATTATAGTTTACACTCTGCCCCGCACAGTTTTATAGGTTATGACAAAATGTGTAATGGCCTGTATCTTCATTGCAGTGTCATGCAGAGCAATTCCAATGTCTTGAAAATGCCCCCATGTTACACCTATTCTTCCCTTTCCCTCCCCTCAGAACCTCTGGTGGCCACTGCCTTTATATCAATGATAAAAGTTCTTCCATTGCCATAATAATAATAAGTCTATATAAAATAATAATGTCTACTTTAGTCTATTTTTCATTCCCCAATCTTGAGGATTTGGGGGTGGTGATGACCACTCTGTTTCTAATTGAGAGGGGGCTTATATCCCATAGGACAGATGGATGGAACTGTCTTGCTTGCAGTTACAGACACTCTCTGTTCCTTGGAATGGGCTTTGTCCATCATCATCTCCTTGTTAGTTGTACTGGGTGAATGTACATAAGGGTAACCTCCAGAATGGCCTCCTGACTTACTTTGAAATCTCTTAGCCATAAAAACTCATTTTTGCTTAATATTGCCCCTTTTTGGTCAAGGTCTTTTTCCACATGCATTGTTAGTTGCCGCTTGGTAATAATCCCTCCATGCCAGGGAGACTCATCCCCAGGAGTCATGCCCCATGCTGGGGTTGGGGGTGGGTAAGGTAGTATGTTTATATGCTGAGTTTGGCTTGGAGAGAATACACATTTGAGCAACAAGGAGGCTTTCAGGAGGTAATTCTTAGGCAATATATAATACTAGGCTAAGTTTCAATTTCACAAGAAAAGGTTCATACATGTAATCATCAATATCAAGGGCATGGCGTATTGGACTGTCCTCCTTCACTAGGCATTGCCCATGTACTTGGGGGATTCTTGCTGTTCTATTAGAGAATGTAGCAGGCCTCCTCAGGATGGGAATTCAGTATTCTTTCAGTTATTGTGTGGGTCTCTACCCACAGAGACAATGCCCCATGACCACTTGAACATACTCATATGCCTTAGAGGCATGCCCCAGGTGCACCCGTCCCCACACATCCCCCCATCACCAACACCTCACACCAGTGATCCTCCCCTGCCACAGTTGTGACCCTTCTGTGATCCAAAACCTCTCCAAAAATGAAACCAAAAAATAACCAAATAAAATTAATAAGAAAATAAAATAATAATTTAAAAAATAATAAATATGAAAATAAAAATGTTGAAATAAAATGAAAAATTTTTATACATTCTTTCATCACTGTAAGATCTGTTATCTTGTATGTACAGTGATAGTTTCTTTGGTATGTTCCCCCAGTGTATTTCATTTTATCTTCAAAGAAGCTTTAGTTTACAGAAAAGTCACAGAGTAAATATAGTGGATTCCCATATACCCAACACCCTCCCCTTTTCTAAGTCTTCACTATTAACATTTTACATGTGTGTAGCAGTTTGGTATTATTTATGAATTCCAAAAATAGATACTGGATTATGTTTGTAAACTGGTCTGTTTCTCTGGGTATATTATATTGTATTAAATTCGGAGGTTTCACTCTGAATGATTAAGGCTTTGATTGGGAAACATCAGTAGGATGTTGAGTCCCCGCCCCCCTTGGTGGGTGGGGACTCACAGAAAAAATACATGACAGAGGAGAGAGTTGGAGTTTTTTATGCTGGAGCCCCGGGAAGTAAATACACAGAGAAGCAGATATGTGAGGAAAGAGAAAAGTCTCCATTAGACACGGCAGAGGCCCCAGGAAGAGAGAGGAGCCGTTCAACTGATAGTTTACAGCTGGCCTTGTGGAGAGAGCGGAGCAGCTGAGCCTGGAGAGAAACTAGCCCCAGGAGAGAGAGGAGACTTATCCCAGCTTACAGCTGAGGTTAGAAGAAGCTGGGACCACGGAGCCTTAGGAGGAAAATGAAGGCTGAACCCTTGCAGATGTTGGCAGCCATCTTAGGGAAGTAACTTATGCTTTATGACCTTGTGACTGTAAGCTTCTACCCCAAATAAATATCCTTTATAAATTCTGTTTTAGTCAGCCAAAGGGGTGCTAATGTGAAATACCAAAAATGGGTTGGTCTTTACAAAGAGTATTTATTTGGGGTAGATACCAGATACCAGGCCATAAAGCGTTATGTTTCTTCTCTCACCACAGTCCATTGCCACGTGTTAGAGCAAGACAGCTGCTGGCATTTGCCAGGGTTCAGGCTTCTGGGGTTCTTCTCTTCCCGGGCTGCGTTTCTCTCTTGGCTTAGCTCCTGTTTCCTCCACAAGGTCAGCTGTAGACGATCAGGCGAACGGCTTGCTTCTCTTCTCCTGGGGCCTTCTTTCCAACATCAAAACTGCTGCTCAAAAGACTGCTTCAACTCTGTTCTTGCCATGCCTTTTATATTTGATTCCCCACCCACCAAGGGGTGGGGCTCAATGCCCTACTGACGTGGCCCAGTCAACAACCTAATCACAACTTAATCATGCTCAGTTTAACAGATCAGTTTACAAGCATGATCCAATTATATTTTTGGAATTCGTAATTACATCAAACTGCCCAACTGCAACAAATGCCAACAGATTTCTGATATTTTGCATTAGCACCCCTTTGTCTGATTAATACAATGTGGATGGTACATTTGTTACAATTTATGTACAAATATTGAAGCATTGCTACTAAACATGGTCAATGGTTTACATTATAGATTACATTTTGCACCATCATATTTATAGTTTTGATGAAATTTAAAATAGCCTGTATCCATTATTGCAAGATCATGAAGAACATTTCTAATGCCCTAAAAATGCCTTATGTTCCGTCTTTTCTGTTACTTTTCTATTCAGGTTTTCAAATTCTTTTTTGTACTCGCTCAGTGTCTTCTTGATGTCCTTTTATCTCTATCCATATTGTCTTCCAACTCATTCATTTGATTTTGGAAATTTGTGTGCATCTCAGTAATTAGTTGTCTCACATCCTGTGTCTCTTCTGGGGCTTTGATACATCCCTTTTCTTGGGTCATTTCTTCCGTTTTCTTAGTATGGTTTCTAATTTTTTGCTGATGTCTAGGCATCTGATTAGGATGGTGAGTTTACACAGTTGCTCAATTTCTCACTCTTTCATAGGGATTTAGTGGAAGGAGGCTGTGTGTTACTTCTGTTCCTTGACTCTTGGTTTAACCCGATCTGATTCTTTAGGATTGTCCCTGTTAGTTGGTCAAATCTGGGCCCTGGACCCCGTAATGGGTTGCAGACCCACTTCCAGAGGCCTTGGGGGAGGAGACTGTAAAGGCTGGAAAAAGCCTCTCTTATTTACTTTTAAATTCCTCACGTGCACTTCTTGGTCCACCAGAAAATGGCATTATTTGGCATCCCTCTGAGTTCAAAGCCTGGTCAGAGTGTGTTTGTTCCAACATGGACCAGATCAGTGTGATAGAGGATCATGGCTGGAGGCTAAGAGCCTTGTAATTCAAATTTTCTTAGAGGCAGTTCTCCAACTTTTGCTGGCAGCACCCTCCCTTTTCCCAAGTAGTGAATAATTCCACTCCCCTCTCTGTCTTCAACAACCAGTCCCCATCTAGTAGAGGAGATTGAGAAGGTCAGATCTCTTTTGTCCCTTGCCAGCTCCCAATGCAAACAATAGCGCAGCCCCTCCTGGCCTGGAAGGGCTTGTAGGACACAGCAGACCAAATTTGTGAGTCAAAAACTGAGTCAGCCTTATGCTGTGTCCCTCTCTCTCCCCTTTCCTGGGGAAGTGGATCCCTGGGTCCTCCTTTCTCTGTAGCTGCTGGCCCCGAGGCCTGAGAATTCAGAAGTGTCTATAGGGTGGGGAAGGATGCCAGCAGTTGCAGCTGCGGCTTTTAACTCATAGTTGTGCCATCACAGTCCTTTTCCTTTGCTCTTTTGGGTGGTGTCCAGCCTTCCTCTGGTGTCCTAAACCCTAGAATATTTTTTCCAGGCCGTTTCTGCCTGTCCTCTAGTTATTTTTTCTGGGAAAGAAGAGAGCCCCATGTCTTTCTAGTCCACCATCTTTCCAGAAGTTGAAATGCTATTTTAATAGTATGATTTTTTTGTTAATTTGAATCCCTTCGTGTCCCAAGAACCATTCTGTTATTTTATGGATGCACTTACCTTGAAGAACAAGTAGACCATTGATCTGTTAACTATAGTTTCAAAAACTTCAGGAAAAGCTCTTGAACATCTTTTAAGTTATAGGTAAGCCTAGATCTGTGGTTTTTATCAGATTATTCAAGGTCTTCCTAACCTAATAGAATTACAGTTATAATCTCTTTTTATTTCCCTCTGAAGTAGAAAGAGGATTCTTAAGTTTTTTTTATTTATGCAGTGATGCAAAATGGATTTCTTAACCCATGCCTTTTACGTCCATCTCTGTTCATTTCTAAACAAATCTATTTTACTTTGTTTTGCTCAATTAGAAACACACAAGTGTTGTTTTTTTTTTTTTTTCCATGTTTATCAACTCCCCAGGGCTAAAGAATAATAGAATATTATCCTCATTTTATTCTTTAGAGAATTTACCTTATTTTGCAAATGATGCCTCAGTCAAGTAATTCATTAAAAATTACTCTTAAATTAATTCTTCATTCTTATTGAAGCTTGCCATTTTTGAAAAAGAAAGCATCGGATGAAATAACATATGCCGAAGATACTGCTAATTCAATCGCACTTCTGGGTAAGTTAAGATTTCTTTAAGGCAGAGGGATGCCACATATGACAGGCCCTGCTAACATGTAGAAAATGTCTATTTCCATTAAGTTTCACAGAGAGTTCTAATTTTCCATCTCAGACTCTTTTAATTTCTACTTGGCAAACAATCATAGTGTGCTTTCTGGTAATTCTTGTGTTACTTTCCACTCAAGTGTTTTCTGACACCAAAAAGATTTAATATTCCTTAAGAACAAGGACAGGAAGATACGTCCTTCACTTATTTGACTTAATATTATTTAATTTAACTTTTTTGTAAATCAACAATTATGTGCCCCTCTCTTTTAGTAATCACAAAAATTGTTTTCAACTTTTAACACTAACACTTCATTACTAGAATCATTGAAAGTTTAGTCATTCATTAAATAATATATTTTATATAAAACCATAAAAATAATGGAAAATTAAGAACTTTAACATAATGTACATAAAATGTAGGTCCCTGCGTTCTGTACACAAAAATATTTTTAAAATAAAAAAAGAGCAGACATTTATATCTGGGTTATTAGTTGATTTTCTAGAGAAAGAAAATATTTCCTAGGGTATGAGATCAGTGAAATACTAGCTCTTTGAGTTAGCCCCTGAGACATGACTGTATGTTCCCCAAATAAGTCCAACTTTAAACTTATACTTGTTAATTTAGGTCTTTATTTGTAAGGAAGAAATAATAAAAGATACCTGATTGACATAATAAATTATTTAAAAATCAATAAGTATGTACTGAATAGTTAGGCTACCAAAATTACACTCCATATTGAAAAATGTTAGAAATTCAACTGACATGAGCAAGAAACTTTTTTTTTTTTAACATAGACAATAAGCTTTTTATATCTAAATAAGTTTCATAGTCTTCAGTGTAATTACTTTGGGAGGAATGGTTATGGCCTAGATTAGATGACAGTGTCAAGGAGATTAGAATAAACATGAGGAGTTAGAAAAGAGAGCTTTAGGGATCAGGGAGGTTGAGAAATAATGGGAAATTTTACTCCTGTGAATGTATCATCAGTGGCAATTTAAAATAGGAAACCAACACAAAAGAGGACTTGGCAATATTAACAGATAAAAAGTATATATTCGGTTGGTGATATTTTTTAAAATGCCTCTGTTGCTCTTATTATTTTAAAATATTGCATCTAACAATGTTGGCAGCCATTTGTGGGATAAATATGCATTCCATTTCTTACTGCATGTCAGCCTGCTCTTTGCTTAATGGCTATCTGCCTGTAGAGAATGTTACTCTCTCACTTGAGGGCAGTATGAATCAGTCTTAGCTTAAAATGAGTTCCCTTCACTGATTACTGACTTCAAGTACTACTGTTCCTTCCCTTACTTTTTTAACTTCTGGAAACAAAAGTTGAAACTAAAATAATCATATATAATATGAAATGATGAACAAAGGCTATTCATGATTTTTTACTAATACCTTCCAGCTTCTACTGTGTGCTCATAAGTTATGTTACTTTTTCTTATAAATGGCATAGAGATATTTCTGACAGGAGGAGGATTTTGGAAATGTATGAGGGAAAAAGTTGCTATTCTGCCTAAGATTATAAAACAGGAGGCTATGAGAAATGATCTAAACTTACAGGAACTAAAAGAGTGGAGAAGCAGATAAGAAACCCTGGAATTCCCCATAAGCTTGTATGTTTGGTTAGATTTATTGGAAAAATTTAGTTGTTCTTGTTGCCTAATTTTTTGCAAAACCCCAACTCTAGGGGTTTTGAGTACCAACTCTAAAGAAAGGGTCCAAAAATAAAATTAAAAGTTTGAATAATCTTGAAACTTTTCTTTACTGGTACCCTAATGCAAGGCTGAACCTTCTATTCATGCCTCCCCCCTTTTGTCTACTTGCTTCCCCACTATCTGAGCCCCTTAAGATGAACATTATAAAAATCCTAGAGCAAAACTCAAGTCTTCAAGGAACACCTTGTTTGTCCCTTTTCCCTCAGAGTATCCAGCCAGATCTGGTTCAGTCATGAGGCTGATGCTACTAACTCCATTTGTCCTAAGGCTCCCAGAGGGCATGAATCATTTCCAGACTTCCACAGAGGTTCAGCTTCACTTCAGGATCATACTTATAGGACCGTACCAGAGTGAATGAGTCAGAGTTGAAATACAGGCTGAAGATAATTCAGAGTAGTTAGATATAACTGGGAAGGAACCCTCCCTACTCCTCAACACCCACCAAGGCCCACACATTTGCACTTAAAACTATTACCTATAGAGCAAAGACTGCCTAGAGTCATAATTTCCTTCCACACTGTCAGCAAGTTAAAGAGCAGAACATACCTGGAACTTCTCTAGGCAAAGGATACATCATTAAAGATGCAAATTACTGACTCTCTGGTTAAGGAGAAAAATGCTGACCCATATCTTACCAAAATAATAAAAAATAGTAGCTAGCACAAAGAGAATTTATTATATGCCAGGCACTGTCCTCAGTCTCTTTCTGATGGTAACTCATTTAATCCCCACAACAATCCTAAAGGTAGTAATTGTAATGTTGATTTTACATATGAGGAAGCTAAGACACAAGATTCCACAGTAATAAGTGACAGAGCCAGGATTTAATCTCAAGCGGTCTGATTCAAGCATTTATACTCTTAATCACCATTCTATTCTTCCTAGAAATGAGAGGCTAAATTTATTGAGGAGCCAAATGTTTAAGGATAGGTCCAGAGTGTATTCTTTTTATTTATATATAAAATTACATACAATCCAGGTTGACTAGATCTGATGATATTTTTAACAATGATTATAGTATTAACACTTTATGCTTACATTTGCAAATATATTTGTGAAGTATTGTTAAATAGCACTCATTTATCTTTCTGGCAGGTAACTTAATGAAAATACCGAGTTCTGAGTTGAGGATACAGATTTGTAAGTGTATTGTTGACTTTTATCATGCAGAACCACCAAAGAAGCATATTACAGGTGAAATTTTCAATGGTGTTTCAGTAATAACTTTTGTTTTTTATGAAAATATACTGTCCAGTTTCTCTTTGAACTTGGAAAGATATAGTGGGCTCATAAATGCAACATTAAAAACAAAACATTTTTGGTGGTCTTGGATTTGCATGATATTTTATTCTTATACTTTGTATTTATGACACAAATTTTATAGTCTACCCAAATTTACGTATAATTATTGATACTGTTAATCAGTATAATTTAATATTATTGATAATGTAATTTTCTAACATTTTATAATTACTCATACTATCTACGCAACCCAATTACATATTAAATTTCTAATAGTAATCATATTGTGAAAAGATTTCTGTGTGTTATAATTAAGGGATCTTAATATATGTGGCAAAATGAACTACAATGAAATGGATGGTATAAAGGGAGGGGCACTTACACTGTGGAGGATATAATATTTAAGATATACTTAAATAACAATTTCTGTAATTTATAACCAATCTAGTTAGGGAAGAAGGTATAGATATTTTTAAAGTTATATACTTTTTAAGATACATGAAAATAGGGTCTTTCAATAGTTAAAAGAGAAAAGATTATTTAAGATTAGGGCAAAATGGAAGACATCTAAAGGAGATTATAAAATGTTGAATCTATGCTATTGATGAAATATACAAATGGAAGTGTCTGGTAGATAGTGGACATTGGATACTAAAAACAGTAGGAACTAGAAATACTGTTTTGGAATTCATCCAAATAACCATCAGAGTGGATGAGTTTGTGAGGATAAATCATATAAACAGCAAGGGACCAAGAATGCCATGGAGATTACCATATTGAGGTTTGGAAGAAATGACCCAAAGAAAGTGGCAGCAAATGGAAGTTCAAAGAAGAGGGTGAAAACCTAAAGACTACTATATCATGTTTGCCAATAAATTAAATGTTCAATGAAGTACAAAGTGAATTGTGTCAAATATACTGTAGAGGCTTAAGTAATTGAAGAATGAAAATGCCAAGTTAATGTGGTACCTTAAAAGTTCTACTTCATCTTTGGTAGATCTTTTGCCAAACAGTTGTAGTTCATCTTTGGCAAATATTACAGGGTTAAAGAATGAGATGGTTGTGAGTGTAGAGGCAGTGGGATTGGGAATAAAGGAGTAGAGACAGTGAATGCAGACTTATATTTCAAGGTCACATGGTGAAGAGAAAGAAAGAAGATGGAGGACAGATCAACTGGTAGCAAGGCGAAAGAAAGGTATTTAGGTTTTATTTTTTATTTGTTTTTGAGATAGGAAGAAATGAAGTTTGTAGGCAGAGGAGCAAGAAGCTAGTAAGTGGGAATTGGGAAAGTGAAATTCCCAAAGGAAGCATGGGAGGATGGAATCAAGAGGACTAGCTTAGGGTTAACCTAGGCAAGATATAGGAGCCCTTCATCTTTTTAAGATAGAAAGGAAGGGAGACAAACAATATATAAGTTAAGACAGAGAAGTGTTGAGGTGCAGAGAAATGAGGTTGACCTTAATTTGATCAAACTCTGAAAATTATGAGCTTTGGCCAGTGCTCTAACTAGATGTCGCACAGTTGGTTTTTTCAAGTGATAGGTGTGGTTGGGAATCTGGGACCAGAGCTGAAGTGTCTTCAGTAGAGCTGTTGTAAGAGGCCTAGCCCTGGACACAGGAATGAAGTCCACATGACTTAATGTTTCTATATCCTTTTATAGAAATATTACTCAATAAAAGATGTGGTACATTGGACATAAAGTACATTATTCGGTTCATCCATATGATGGACTATTTTGCAAATAAAAATTATTTTGAATATTTTACAGCATGGGAAAAATTTACAATAAAATTTTGAATGGCTAGAGTAGACTGTAAAATTCAGTATGCAGTATATTGTTAAAATTATATATACTCATTAAAAATATCAGAAATAAGTATCCCCAAATGTCAATGTTGTTATCTCTAGAGAGTGAAATCACAGGCATTTTTTGTTTTCCTCTATACTTTTCAGGCCTTAAAAATGCCTGCTAGGGCCATGGAGAACCCAACACATGAATGGACAGGGAATTGTCCATGGTCAGAGATCAAATTGAGGAAGATAAGACAGACTGACAGACATCTAAGGACTATGGCAAGGTTAAAGAATTTAGTTGGTCTCAAAAGTCCAGGAAGCCAGGGAATTAGATAAGCAACATCAGTCGGGGAGAAAATAGCCTGATCTCAGGTTAGCAAGGACTCTTTGGTTGAATGTGGTTGGGCAGGCACCTGTGCAACTGCATCAAAAGGTATTTCTCACAAGTGCTAAGGCAGAAGGAAATTCTTATAAAACATGTCACCAAGAATAAAACTTCCCTAAAATACCATTAATTCACTATCATTTATCAGAGCAGCATTACATTTTTTACTTCTTGTATTGCTCGCACCACGTAATTGTTGGCCTGTGAAAGCACTGAAGTAACTCTTTGGCGTCAATAGGGAAAACATTCAGTATTTGTAATCATCCCATTTTCCTTTACAGAAAGACATATCTACTCATGAACATTTTTCTGTTTTTGGAATTTAAGATGTGATCCCAAAATCTGTGGCGCTGTTTCAAATACTACACCAGGGGTTAGCAAACTAAGGCCCACATGCCAAAATTGACCTGCTATAAAGTTTTATTGGAACACAGCCGTACCTATACATTTGTGTGTTGTCTGTGACTGCTTTCATGCTACAATGACTGACTTGAGTAGTTGAAACAAAAATCTATGGCCTGTAGAACTTAAAATATATACTATTGGCCCTTTATAGAAAAAGTTTGCCCATCCATTTCCTATACCAGTTTTAAATACCATAAACATTTTTAAAGTTTTATTGTTGTTGGTTAGTGATAAATTACTCATTCCTTTGTTTTAATATAGATGCTCATTCTATGAAATAACAATACATCTTTCATAATTAATTGTTTCTAGGTTACCAGCAAGCTAGTTCATCATATAAGATTCAAATGGCTGAAGTTGGAGGATTGGCGAAAACCATGGTCCAGTCAATGACCTTGCTCGAAAATCAACTTGTTGAGAAACTCTGGGTTCTTAAAGTTCTGCAGCATCTCTCAACTTCTGGTTTGTACAGAATTATTAAATTTGAGCACTTTATTCTCAACCATTTTTGTTTTACTCTAAGAATGTCAAGAATTTTTTTAAACTTCATTTCCACTTCACAAAATAGCAGACAAAAGGCAGCAAGCCTGTATAACAATACTTTTTAAACTTTATTTTCAGAAGTTAATTGTACTTTAATGATGAAAGCACAAGCAGCCAGTGGTATCTGTGCTCACCTCAATGACTCTGATCCTTCTGGACAGCTTCTATTTCGTTCATCAGAAATACTTTGGAACTTACTGGAAAAATCTTCAAAAGAGGAAATAATCCAACAGCTTAGTAACTTGGAATGTTTGCTGTAAGTATACCTGGTTAGAATAAGAATGTTTTTTACCCTTAAAATGATAGCCAGTGATATAACTAACTTCTCTGTTTGAATCTGTGTTCAATTAGGCTTTTTTTTTTGATAAACAAATTTATTTGTAAATTAAGTCAACATACATAATTGACCTATAAATTTCAATAGAAGGATAAATTTTAAAACCACTTTGAAGGCTATCTCCATAAAAGTGATTTTCCCGGGACAGTATACCAGATGTAACCTAACCCAGCATCTTAATTGGCAGAGCTGGAGCTGTGTGTCCTTCTCCCACAAACAAGTTTACATTAAGGGTTATTATACTACACACTCCTCAAGGAAAAGAACTTCATTTTTGTTTTTCCTCTTGGTGGAGGAGAAAAACTCAACCTAGTTATGAGATCAACCACAACACAATGAAAAACTGCACTAATTAGTTCAGATTACTAGTAACAGGTGATGCTGGTGTGAATAACTTGTATATTCTAGAGACCTTATAAATAAAATCCCCCATTAGTGTCTGCATTATCAGCTAGAGCAGGGGTTCTTAACCTTTTTTGTTCCATGGATACCTTTACCAGTCAGATGAAAAACACAGACTTACTAAGTCCACACTATACTGTGTATTATTTAATAAATACATCATACCTGCCCCAACACGTCCCCACAAGAATAATGTCTTTTTGAATTTCAATTCAAGCTCAGGGACCCCTTGTTAAGAATCCCTGAGCTAGAGGGTTAGTTAACATGTGGTAGAAAGAGGACTTATGCAAGGTATAATGCAGAATAGCATTTTACTGCTATGAAATCAAGTGCGGTCTAGTTAGGAGAAAACCAACTGGACTTTAAAACTTCACACACCTTATTGACAAGACTCCCCACCACATGTGAATGTAAAACATTTAATTTTAAAATGTTAATACTACAATATATAAAATAGCTATTATGAATGCACATAGTATAGTCTATAGCTGCCAACTTTACTTTTTTTTTTAAGGAAACTAAGTTACATGGTGGTTAAGACTTGTATCTTCACCCTTGAAAAATCTCACGTTTAATCTCAGTGATATGTGGTCAGACTTAACAGCCCCAATTGTTAAACACTTGGATCAAGTCATAACCAGTTTCATTGCAAAAGGACACTCTACACATTTATCAATTCTAGTACTTTAATAGCTACCCAACAAGTCATTATCATACAGAAACATGCATCATGAGAAGCAAGAAATACCACCCATCCCTTCTGCATATTAGCAACTTGTCACTCCTGAGCCACAGCGCTATCACTGAGGTCTGTGGACAGTCACTTTGTATTCATCCTGACTGAAAGATGGAATGACTTAAGTACAAATACAACATATTATAAACAATTTCTTTTTTGAAAAAAAGTCACAAATTAAACTAAAGTATTTTACAGAATTTACTACAAAACACCATAAAAACTGCCTTCTCTTAAGCTCTCTCTCTCCATATCCGGTGAGCCAATAGGGTAACTTTGGGCATGATAGTGACTCTCTTAGCGTGGATGGCACAGAGATTATTATCTTCAAATAAACCCACCAGGTATGCTTCACTAGCCTCCTGAAGCACACCAATGACTGCTCTTTGAAACCTCAAGTCAGTTTTAAAGTCCTGGGTAATCTCCCTCACCAACCTCTGGAAAGGTAGCTTCCTGATCAGAATCTCGGTCAATTTCTGGTAACGACGAATCTCTCGAAGCACAATGGTTCCAGGCCTGTAGCGATGGGATCCCGCTGGTACAGGGGCACTTTTCTGGGCAGCCTTAGTGGCCAGTTGCTTGCAGGGGGCTTTCCAACATGAATTTGTGAGAAGTCTTGCTTGGTTCAGGCCATTCTCTTCTACCAAAAGCCAAAGTCTTAGATTGCTGCTCTGAAAGACGTGCCACTTTTACTACTCCAAGGAAGAGCCACAGCCACTCAGCAAAGCTCCTCCAATGATCCAGCAAACCTCCGCTCAATTAGGCTTTTGATTCATGTTAAGGGTATATTTCAGGACGTCTGTACACTGTGCCATAGTATAAGTGAATCTGCACAATAACAAATCATGCTTTTCTATGTGGAAGGCTCTGGAGGTAGCTTGTATCAAGACTAAATTATTCATTTGAATATGTAAAAGTAAAGTTAGACGTTTAGAAGAACTATATCATTTATTTATTTTGTACATGTCATTATTGAGTGCTTACTATCGTCCAGATACTGCAATATGCGCTGCAGTAGAGAATGAATAAACCTTTATGTTGCTCATTGCTTTATTCAAGAAATAATTGTTGTCTCCATTGTGCCAGGTTCAATACTGAATTGTAGAAATACAATTGAAAACAGTATAGACATGGTATCTACTTTCATGGAATTTACAGTATGATAGGAGAGATGGGCAAGAAATAGACAACTAAAAGAGACTGTGCAAAATGTTATGAAAGACATTATCAAAAGGTGTTATGTGTTCTTCAGAGAGGGTGAATCAGTACATTTTAGGTTGCACGTGACAAGAAACTCTAATCATCTGACTTAAACAATATAAGGACTCTTTGGGCTCACATAGCTACAAAGTCAAGGAAAAAACTGATTTCATGTACATCTGGATTCAAGGCTCGGCAAATATCAAGATTGGGCCCTTTCCAGGCTCCATGTGTTGTGACCTAGGAAGTTCAGGTTCACATCAACCAAACACCAAATCAAGCAAAAGAGAAGTCTTGCTCTCCTGAAAGCTCAGAGTCTTCAAATTGAGTCTGTGTTAGCCCTGAATGACATGAAAATATCAGTTATATGCCCATTCTGCTGCCAGAGAGTAGGAATGTTGTGACTAGCTAAAAGGCAGCTGAAGGCAGCTTTACAGGACCAAGAGGGGAAGAGTGGTTGTCTAAATTAAAATAAGGGTATTATTAATATAAGAAGGGCAAGTGGGTCCCAGGAGGAAATACAGCAAATGTCCATTGCCCAGACTTGAAGAGTTAATAAATGCTTCATGCAGGAAATGAACTCTAATCTGATACTTGTATGATAAGTAGCAATCAGCAACAAGAAGATTTTTGCATGCAGAGAGCATCCTAGACTGAGAGGACAGAAGTAAAAATAGAATTTAGCAAAATCAAAATATAACAAAATTCAGTATGGTGAGAGTGGAAAGTACAGGGTAGAATGGTGATAGATGAGGATAGCAATGTCAGCTGGGACCATAACAGGAGAGACCTGGTAAGCCTCGTTAAAGAGGCAGGACTTTATCCTAAGGGCAAAGCGAAGCCTTTAAAAGGATTTTAAAATGGAAAATTGAAAATGATATGGTTGAATCTTCCATTTTTAGAGCAGTCAGTTTGAGCACCATGTGTAGAATGGATTGGTGGAGTCTTATCTGGTACACCGTGAATTAGAGACAGATTCGGAATTATGAATAAGATTAGAAATACTTTGAAATGAATAGTATAATATAAAATGGGGGATTTTGCTGATAGACATTTAAGTGGCATTTCTATACATAAAAATATGATTTTACTTTCTAGGTCTTTGAAGGAAGTATTTAAAAATCTGTTTATGAGAGGTTTTAGTCATTATGATCGTCAGCTTAGAAATGATATATTAGTGATCACTACAATTATAGCTCAAAACCCTGGAGCACCAATGATTGTAAGTATGGATTAAATTGTATTAATTTTAATTATGGAAGTAGTGGGTGGGGGGGTGGGACTTTTAAATCTGTGTTGTAATATTTATGTATTTTGTTGTTAATACCAACTTATATTGTAATGTCATGATAGTCACCAGTATACTTGTCATTCTGCCCACGCTTATTAGCATCCCTTTGGAAATTTGGGATCTTCCTCCTATTTTATAATTTATCCACATTTTTACCATTTATGGTGCTTTTCTTTCTTTCCTGATGATCTGAGTTTCCATCTAGTATAATTTCTCTTTCATCTGAAGAACTTCCTTTAGCATTTCTTATTGTGCAGGTCTGCTGGCTGTGAAGGCAACACATTCTCTTTGTTTTCTTTTATCTGAAAATATCTGTATTTCACCTTAATTCTTGAAGTCTGTGTTCACTGGAAAAGGAATTCTAAGTTGAATTTTTTTTCTTTCAGCACTTTTGAGACAATTGTTCCAATGAAGACATTGTCCCATTGTCTTCTGACCAGATTGTTTCTCAAGATTAGTATTTAGCATTCTAAATTTTGTTCACTTATGTGCAAAGTAGCTATGTATTTTTTTTTTCCTCTGGCTGTTTTCAAGATTTTCTCTCTCTTTTTTTTCAGTAGTTTTGCTGTTATGTGCCAAGGTGTGATTTTCATTGTGTTTATCCTGCTGGGGTTCTCAGAGCTTCTTAAATTTATTCATTTAAGTCTTTCACCAAATTTGTGGGATTTGGGGTCATTATTTTTTCAAGTATTTTTTCAGCTCTGTTCTTTCTCTTTCCTCTCTTTCTGGAACTCTGATTACCTATATGTTTGACAGATCTGTGAGATTCTGGTTACTCTTTTCAATCATTTTTCTCTCTGTTCTCCAGATTAGATCATATGTATTGGTTTATATCTTTAAATTCACTGACTCATTTTTTTGTCACCCCAGTTTTGGTGTTAATCCTATCCAGTAAGTTTTTATTTCCGATATTATATTTTTCAGTTCTTGAATTTCCATTTGGTTTTCTTATAGTTTCTATTATTCTTCTGAGTGTAATCTTTCCATTCCTTAGGAGCATCTTTAGTCTGGATCTAGTGTATTCCTCTGAAGAGTATTTTTTTGTTTTTAAAGGCATTTTACTCGGCTGGACTCATCCCTGTGGTGGATGGCATCTCAAATCTCAGTTTATTTCTTTTAGCCCTACCTGGGATACTTGAAGTGTTTCCTGCATTTGCACAATTCATAGGTCAGCCAGAGATTTGGGCAGCCTTTATACACAGAATTCAGAGTTCTCCCTCTCTGGCTTTCTCCTTTTTGGGATTCTTTCCTTCACTTCGCAGTCTTTGGAAATACCCTGAACTCTATCCTCTGGTTCTTCAGGGCACTAAGAACATAAGTTTAGTTTTACCATCACCACAAAAGTACAAACTGGGGTCTTCCCTGAGGCTTCATTATCTGCAGGAAGTTTGTCTTATTGGAGCTACTTAGCCATACCAGAAGCTAAGCTTCCCCATATTGTATAATGTCAGAATCTTTGAATGATTGAAATTCTAGGATAGAGATCTTTGACGACAGTGTTCACGTATCAGCTACATACTTTCTAAGTACTTCAAGAAACATCGGCTGTAAAGGCTGGAGCCCCACATCAGTGGACATCAAGTGAATCCCAACATAAGAGAAAAGTCATGTAATTTGTACTGTGCAAATGGGGAAACAGTCTTACAGTAGCCTACTAGTCAAGACTGCAATTGATGGTGGACCTTTTATGTTTCTCTGAAGCCCCTAGTCAAAGTAGTAACATCTTTACATTATCATATGGATCCTTATATTAGTCAGCAAAAGGGGTGCTGATGCAGAATACCAGAAATCTGTTGGCTTTTATAAAGGGTATTTATTTGGGATAGAAGCTTACAGTTACCAGGTCATAAAGCATAAGTTACTTCCCTCACCAAAGTCTGTTGCCATGTGTTGGAGCAAGATGACTGCCAACATCTGCAAGGGTTCAGGCTTCCTGGGTTCCTCTTTTCCTGGGGCTCATTTCTCTCCGGGCTCAGCTGCTCTGCTCTCTCCATAAGGCCAGCTGTAGACTATCAGGCCAACAGCTCATCTCTTTTCCCAGGCCTCTGCTGTGTCTAACAGAGCCTTCTCTCCTTCCTCATGTATCTGCTTCTCTGTGTGTTTACTTCCCAGGGCTCCAATATCAAAACTCCAACCTCTCTTCTCTGCGGTGGGGTTTCTCTGTGAGTCCCCGCCCACCAAGGGGATGTGGCCCATTCAAAGGCTTAATCATTATTTAATCAAGTAAAAGTGAAACCTCTGAATCCAATAGAATCTAATATGCCCAAAGGAGCAGACCAGTTTACAAATGCAATCCAATATCTATTTTTGGAATTCATAAACAATATCAAACTGCTACAATCCTAAAGTAGTAGAAATATAAGGCTTTAAACTCAAAAGCCCTGGGTATGCCCCTACAAACTCTTCCTAATATGCAGAGTCCAACTAGGATTTCTATGGCAGGCTTGAGTTCTTTCCTGCTGAAGTGTTTGTAATTCTGGTCATTCTTCAAGGCGTTTCCAGTTAAGTGAGAACATTTTATTATCTCTTGACCAAACATAAGAATGATTGAGGTAGGGATGGAGGGTGTTTTAAGAAAAAAAGTTGTTGAAAATAAATGGATTTTTTTTTTCCTTATTGTGTCACTTGAAGGTATAGATAATAAATTGCATAAGTAACTATGTAGACCTAATATATTTTGGCTTCTTGCCAAATTTTAAACAGTATCTTGTAAAAAATATTCATAGAAAAATTTAACATCTTTCCTAAAGAAGTAAGATCAAAATTAAATAAAGTACAAGTTTATATGCTTTTATTTCTTACAGTCATCTCCTATTTTTAATAGTGTTTCATGAATTCAAATGAATGACAATAGGGGAATCTGATAAGGATATTTAAATATTAGGTAAACATGGACATCTATATCTTACCTTGCATTTAAATAATTGATTTTTCTGCTTGTTTTGTGTATTTATATTAGGAAAGTGGTTTTACCAGGGATTTGATACTATTTGCAACCTTTAATGAAGGTAACACCATAAAACTTTCAACTTCTTATAATTATTTTAATGAATCTTGTACATTATGTTTGCTTTCACTTCCCTCTTTCTTTTTTTCCTCACAGTTAAAAGTCAAAATCCTTTGGTGAAAGGTCTTAAGCTTTCTAATACCTATGAAGATTTTGAGTTGAAGAAATTGCTATTCAATATAATTGTGATTTTATGTAAAGATTTGCCTACTATACAGGTAAAAAATACTGAAAATAGAAAAACAAAATGAAAGTCATCACACTTCGTAGTATAACTTATTTTAAAATCATGACTGCAAATCTTTCATCTACCTAAATCTTTACAATAAAAAGTAACAAAGTCTTAATGCTTGAATTTCAGCTTTTAAAAATTTCTTTTGCTTATCTGTTAATAAAAGTAAACTTATCTAAATTTAAACCACATGAACCAAAGAAAACAGGAGAATTTGAGATTCATTGGGATATTGATATCTTCTGAATAACAGAACACAAGATGGAAAAAGTTTCATAAGGCCCATACAGCCTAATATTCTGTCTCTGACCATAGTAACAGGAATGATTTAATGCTGGAGAAAATTGTTGAACTCTTTGATGCCAATCTCAAAGCCTTGTGAACCTACAATCTACTTGTTCTCTACATAGACCTAATTTCTTTACTATTTTTATTATCCATGAGTTTATTTTACTCCTTCATTTTCCTACATAACAGCATAGTGTAATATGAAGAATACTGGAACTGAATTTCACTTCTGACTTATCACCTACTGATTATGTGGCCTTGGAAAATCACCTAAACTTTCTGAGGTTTACCTCCTTCTGTAAAAGATAGGTTATAATGCTTCTACTACCCTGTTCACAGGGTTATTGCGAGGTTGTGGCGAAGGCTCTTTCAAGACCCAACAGGTCACCCTGGTAAAGAAGTCTGAATTCATTCTATCACTGTTGTTAACAATAATGTAAAGGTAATATAGTATAGCAGTTAAGCCTTTAGTCAGGCAGAATTCCAGTGCTTTCACTTTCTAGTTATATGATTTTTTAATAGGTTATTTAGTTTCTCCAAATCTCAGATAACTTCAAAATGGTGATAACACATCCCTAATGTGATTATTGTGAGGATTACATGAGCTCAGCATTTTCTTGTTAATACCACTTTGAGGAATATATATACTGTAAAATGCTCAGAGAAAGAAAAATTGTCTTTACACTGTAACTTTATTATTTATATCAGAATAAAATACTGTATAGAATTTAAATTTTTTTTTTTTTTAAGATTTAATTCATTTATTTATTTCTCCCCACCCCCTCATTGTTTGTACTTTCTGTCTTTGTTTGTCTTCCTTGTTTCTTTAGGGGGCACTGGGTACCGAACCTGGCACCTCCGATGTGGGAGGGAGGCACCTAATCCCCTGAGCCACCTCCATTCCCTGCTTTGTTGTGTCTCTCATTGTCTTTCCTCCTTGTATCTCTTGTTGCATCATCTTGTTGCGTCAGCTTGCTGTGCCTGCCCGTTGCATCAGCTCGCTGTCTTGCACGTCTTCTTTAGGAGGTACTGGGAACCTCCGTTCCCTGCTTTGTTGTGTCTCTCATCATGTTTTTCTTCTTGTGTCTCTTGTTGTGTCAGCTTGCTACACCTGCCTGTTGTGCCAGCTCACTGTCTTCTTTAGGCAGTACCAGGAACCGAACCAGGGACCTCCCGTGTGGTAGGCAGGACCCAATCACTTGATCCACATCTGCTTCCCTAAATGTTTTTTCTGAAGTGCAAATTAGAGAATATCTCAATAAAGTATGGATTATTATTACAGTGGAGTATTATATAACCATTAAAATGATAGGGGCAATAAATAAAATTTACATTACACTTTATAAACCTATTTTAGTTGACTGAGCAACATTTTATAGATAACAGAGTCAAATGGCACAAAGAAAATGGTAAGCTTTAGAATCTACTATGATTTTTATGTCATAGATATTTGTGATTCAATAATAATAGTGATAATGAATATGTGTACTGTCATTTGCAGTTCACAGAGCATCTCACAATAAAACTTGAATTAATGGTTATTCTTATTCCTCTTTTGTAATAGAGGAAATTAAGGCTGACATGTTAACTATCTCTGTCTGTGCCCCAAATCACACAGCTAAAATGTAATAATGCTGGCTCTTAACACCAGATATTCTCAACTCTAAATCTTGTGTTCTTCCATATGGAGATAGAATTAGAAAAATTCATAGATTTTATTGTGAAAAAAGTAAATGTTTTTATAAAATAATGCCAAATGAAAATAAATTGAATAGAAAAAAGCACATGATGTTTTCTACCTTGTGAACCATTTATATGCAACCATCAGAATCAGCTATAATTTTAATCTGTTGCCATACCATAATAGGTATGCTTTGTTTTCTTTTTCTTTAGATGATAGATTCAATACAATTTAAAAACATTAGGCATATAATTAAATATGGCTATGACCTGACTGACATTCATTTAATGGAATGTATAAGTTCTCTTGTGTGTGGTTTAAAATTTGCCATAATCAGACTTCAGACAAAATTGCTTTTATACTACAAAACTGGGTCTGTGAAATGTTTCCTTAAAAAACATTGAGGGAAGGGAGGGATGCCAGCAGTTTATTTGCTCCATATTTTCTAATCCTGTGGTTTTATCATAAGTGGAGCTAAATTGTATATACAAACAGCATAGACAACAAAATTAACACTTATTTTATATTATTGTCAGCTAGAGAACGCACAGCCCTGAAAAGGGGATCATAGTCAACTGTTCTTATTGTGGTTTTTTTGGTTTGTTTTTGTTTGTTTGTCTTTGGTACCTATCCTAAGTTGGAAGTATTTAGGACAGAAATATTTTGAAGTGATAATCAATGGAACACCAAATTGGGAATCTTTCAGTTAATTTTCTTAGATTAAATAAAGTTGTTTTAATCTTATACTACAAAATACTTTTTTCCTTTCTCATAGCTATTAATTGATGGTAATGTCATCTTGGCTTTGTTTACTTATGTTAAAAAGCCTGAGAGACACAAAATAATTGAATGGTCTGCCGCACAGCATGAAGAATTACAACTGCATGCAATTGCCACTTTATCATCAGTGGCTCCTTTATTAATAGAAGAGTATATATCATGCCAGGGAAATGCTCGAGTCCTTGCATTTCTAGAATGGTGTGAGAATGATGGTGAGTGGTCTTTGAAAATTCCTGTTAAAATTCTAATCTGCATATTTCAACTGAACTCTCAACATGCATGGGAAAAACAATAAAATTAATTAAAGCAAAGAGAAATAAAAGTGTGTACATCTGTTTGTCTGTTTTCCTGTGATCTTAGTGTATTTACATGTTACATTTTAAGAAAAAAAAAACACTGAAATTTCATTTAAAATTAGATAGTATATGTCAGAATCATAATTATACTTGATGCAAATAAATAAATAAAATATACAATACTATTCACTAAATCATACAGTTTAGTCTGATTTAAATGTTTGTTTTACTGAGCCTATCCAAAAAGTATACAAAGTCTTGACAACATTTTTAATTAATTAATTCAACAAATATTTATTTTATTTTTATTTTTACACTTTAGGTACTAGAGATACATTCATATTCCAATTTTTAAAAAATCTTTGCCTTCAAGGAGCTTAAAATCTAGTTGTCTACAGAAAAATGCAAAGCAAAATGGATACAGTGAGCACAAGCAGCAAGGGGGGGGGGCGATAAATAAATAAATAAATCTTTAAAAAAATAAAAAAAAAACTAGTTGTCTAGCCAGAAGTAATGACTCTACATGTAGTCTACCAAATTAGCAGAGCTCCAATTTGTATTAGTATTTTATTTCAATCCTCAGAATTCTTAGAAGGAAATAAGAAATGTATTCTTTAAACAAATGTTATAAGGAAGAGATTGCACTCTTTTCTGGGAACAATTTTGCTCTGGAAATAATTTTGTATAATGAATTTTCATAGGATCATGAATATTACTCATTTTTATCCATGAGAGAGGAAAAAAAGTATAGCCTATTTTTTTCATTCTCTAGCTGCTAATATGCTGAATTGCTAAATTTAATCCTCTTAAATTACTATACATTAAATAAACCTATTATTTTCTCTCATTTATGTTTACAGAAGACTATAAGACAAAATAGAAAATGCTGCCTAACAAGAAGAAGAAGAATTAATTATTGAGTACCTGTCAGTGAGGGAAGGATAGAACTAGGGCATTTGGCCCTCCATGTGAAAAAATAAAATTTAGATCCTTGGGACATATAAAAATATTTAATTGCAAAGTGAATTTAATAACTATGAAAAAAATTTTAAGTTAAACTATAAAACTCTTAGAAGAAAACATGAGAAAATATCTTTATAATATTGGATAGGAAAAGATTTCTTTAAAAAGACACAAGAACTTAAGCTATAAAGGAAAAACTTGAAGCATTTAATTGCTGTAAAACTTATAAATGTCTGTATGACAAAAACTGAATAAAATATCAATCCACAAAATGAATGAAGACATTTGCTACCCCTGTGACTGATAAAGGATCAGAATCCAGGTTCATAAAAAAAAAATTAGATATCAGCAAGAAATACAACTCAGTAGAAAAATAGATAAGGGGTATGGACTGCCAAGTTACAGAAAAAAATCTCAAAATTTCAAAAAGCATGAAAAGATAGTCAACCCATTGGTAATCAGGAAAATATAAATTAATGACAAAAATCAGTCTTATGCATCATGTCCAAATAACCATTTTCGGAAACAATTTGGCAGCTTTTATTAAACCTTGATGTAGGCATACCCTATGATTCTGGTGTCACATGGAAAAATTCTCAATTGGAACAAGAGGACATGAGCCAGAATGTTTTTTGTAGCACTGTTTGTTATCAGTAATGAATAAATTGTGATTTATTTATAAAATGAATGCTGAAAGCAGTTAAAATGATCCAGATCTACAGTGATGATGTGACTAATTTTACAAGGATAACATTGAGTAACAGAAGCAAGTTGCAAAAGATACATTTAATTTGATACATTTGTATAAAATTTTAAAGCACATATTTCTTTTCTGGGAGCAGAAGAAGAGAGGGATATTTCTCCCAAAGAAAACTAAAGCAAGTATGACAAAAACTTAGCCTCTTTTTAATCATATAGATAGATATATAAGATGTCTGATATATTCTGTTTTGTTTATTTGAAATGTCTTATGTTTTAAATTTCTTGGTACAAAGTAATTATTAATGTTTCCTCACAGATCCTTTCTTTAGTCAGGGTAACAGTTTTCATGGTATGGGTGGCCGTGGCAACAAGTTTGCCCAGATGCGTTACAGCTTAAGACTCTTGAGAGCCATGGCCTACCTTGAAGATGAGACTATAAACCAGGATCTTTGTGAAAAAGGAGCAATTCAGCAACTGATAGGTAAAATATAACATGTTAGTTTACTAGTAAAAGTAAAACATTTATAATATTAGAGGTTTGCTTTGAAATGTTTTTCTACAATTTTTTTGTCCTTATAGCTGAGAAAACTGGATATTTTCTTGATTTTTGTTTTATATTGTTTCTATAAATTAGCTTTTCTTTTTACTGGAACATTATAATCACTAATGCTTTAAACATTTGTTCTCGCAGTTCAGATACAACTTCATTTAGGATTATCTTTATCCTCCCCCCCCTCCTTTTTTTAATGAGTTATTATGTTTTGTCCTTCTAGTAATAAGATCATCACTTATGGCCAGGCTTTTTGGAGCCATTTTAAATGAAGATAACATTACATTTTCCAATGCATCTCACATATCAAAACACTGGTACAATGTTCAGAAATGTATACAAGAGTTTCTTTTCTGATATGAAATATCAGAATATCCTTAATTTCAACTTAGAATTAAGTATATACTAGGTCACCTTATCCCCAAAATACATGCATGTTGGCCCAGTGTAAAATTTTGTTTAGAATCCCTAAACAAAAGTTTCTTTACTTTGTGCTCATTAAAAAATTAGTCTTCCAGCCCTCACCTGTCTTGACTTTGAAAAGTAAGAGCTTTTTCAATCATATTCATTTCAGTGATTGCCTCTTGAGTAAGTAGTTGCCTTTGTGATAAATTTGCTAGATGCCAATTATAAATGCCTATTCAAAAGATTTTTCACTTGTTAAGTTAAAGTGCATACTCCTCCAACATTAATGGAGTTGGGTGGTATCCTCCAATAATAACAAAGTAGATTTTTTCACTTTCATGTACATTCCATTGTACAATACTTAGTCCAGGGTTCCAGCTTAACTGCAAGGGAGTCCAGAAAATACAATCTTCCATATGTCCAGGAAGAAGCCTTGATCGTTCCTTGGCTGGGAGGTGGGGTAAGGAAAAGGGAAAACAACAAGCAAGAGTTCTCTTCTTATTACTCTTTTTCCCTTAACTTGAAAGAAGCTGATCTTTGTCCTCTAAGTTCTTGGAGGCAGCAGTCCTATAGTACTGAATCTAATAGAGGGCTTTGTATTAGTAATATGCTCAGTAAATAGTAATTGCATTGTAAATGTTTATACACCTTCTGTGTAGGCACTGGGGTCACAAAGATGTATAGAAGAGGACACTAAGAACAATACTCTTGATGGGAACAAAAGAAAAGATGTATATCATAGGAAGAGAGCATGCGTTACATTGATGAATAGTATACAGAGTGCCACAGAAAATAAGAGACTTGGGTCATTTTCAAGACTGAGCAGTCTTACTAGGGCCTTTATTAAATGTGAGTGTGAGAGTAGGGCAGTTTCAAGAAGAAAAGAAAGGGATGGCTTTTGAAGCAAAAAGGACAATATGAACAGAGATATGATGCAGAAACATGAATGATAATATATTCTTAACTAGAATCAAAGTTTTTTGAAGACAAATAAGGATTGTATAATCAGGGGCCAAGCTGGAAAGAGTTTTGAATGCCAGACTTAGGCATGGGCAGCCTTTAGTGGTTTTGATCAGATGGATTATATGTACAATGCTGCATTTTATGAAGATGAATCTGGAAGAAATATATAGAATGATTTAAAATAGAAAAGGAGAGGGTAAAGGAAGTTAGTTAAAAGGTATGAAAGTATGAAGAAAATGAGTAATAATATACCATGTTACAAATAGCAGGAAGAGTTACCTGCATGTATCCATGCAGGAAGGAGATTGAGATGATCTAGAGAGGACAAGCAGACCTGTGGCCAGTCAGGTTGGATTTCTAGAAGATGCTCCTGATAAACCTAGGCCCCTCTATCTATGGCATGTCTCAGCACTGGGCCTCCATCAGCCTCAGCTAACCGTTCTAGAATCTGATTCCCCACCTGTAATTCATCCTAACAGGACCAAGAACAGTCCCTATTGGACCAGTTGTGGAAATAAGTTGTGATTTCCATGGTCCCTTTACTTTGAAGCATAGCTCCTTGCCTTCCTACTAATGCCAATGGCCGACTCTGTTAACAGGGAAAAATGCCTTTGGTTCCTCATTAAAAGCGTAAAGGAAAATTCCTGTTGGAGACAAAATTGTATGCCATTCTATGAGTAAGTGGCTGTTTTCAAGTCTTTTTTAATTGCGATTAGAAGGGAGGGAGGGAGGGGTTTACTGCTAATTAAAGTTGTTGAAGACACTTGCAGCTAGGAGGAAAAGATGCAAAAAGAAATAGCAGTAAGAGAAAACACACTTAAGCAAACATACCTTTGCTTAAAAATAGCCATTATCCATGTGGAAACAAAGAGAAGAGGCAAACTGCAGTCAGGCATTTTGGTCATATATTTGCAAAGTTGTCATGAAACTCTGCATAGTTTTAAACACAGTTTTGTTCGCTGGGACAAAGTATCAGGTTGTTAAGGCATTTTTTAATGACATCCCATTAATTCTGTACTAATTCCATATGTGTGGGGCTACTGATTGTATTGAGAACTCAATCCATTTATCATCCTTCTGTCCACAGCTTCTAGGTCGCTCTGCAATGAAAATGCCACCTTTTAAAATAGTTCCTCTAGCTGATAAAATTTTATTAGAAAGCACTTTTAAACAGTAATTGATCAAAATAAAACTACAATGTCCAATAACTTTATATTCTTTAAATTTTTCATATCAGGAATGTTTAAAAATATAATAAGCAAACCTAATGAAAAGGAAGAGGCCATTGTTTTGGAAATTCAGTCTGATATATTAGTTATTGTATCTGGTCTTTGTGAACATCATATTCAGAGGAAGGTATGTATGCCTGTGAATCAAAGTTTTGTTTGGATCTGCCAATCACCTAACACTCTAAACTTTTTCTTAGTAAGTACTCATAAATGTTTTTTCAATCTTGTGAAAATTTAATTTAATATCCATTTTTACAACTGGAGTATAATTACATTCTGTAAAATGTATAGAATCCCCATGCAACTATTATTCTGATTTCTTCCCCCAAAGATTAGTTTTACCTATTCCTTACCTTCATATGAATGGAATCACTCTTTTGGGTTCGGTTTCCATCACCCAGCATCATATTTCTGAGAAAGGTCCATGTTTTTGTGTATATCAGTTATTCATTCCTTTTTATTGCTGAATAGTTCCATCATATGAATACACCAAAATTCATTTACCCATTCTCCTATTCATAGACATTTGGGCTGTTTCCTATGTGGGGCTATTACAGATAAAGCTTCAGTAAATATTCTTGTACCAGTCTTCTTGTGGACATATGCTTTCATTTCTCTTGGGCAAATAGCTAGGAGTAGAATTGCTGGATCATAAGGTAAGTATATGTTTAACTTTATAAGAAACTTCCAAACAGTTTTCCAACGTGGTCTGTACCATTATAAATGCATTGTTGGTTGGAATTGGGTTCAGACCTGGAACAAAAAGTTAGAGCAAGAACTAAATTCCCTCTGAATTTTTTAAAATTCCATAGTAAATCCTGAGTCTCAGAGTGATAACTTAAAATAGCAAGGGATGGACTTGGAAAGATAAAAATAAAAAATATGAAAGTTTCAATAGAAGGATTTTAGGGAGAGGCAATGGGATCGGTGAATTCAAAACTTTCATGCAAGTTCTCCTTATATTACACCACCCTGTGCCTGTGCTTTTTTCAAAAAATAATCATAATACTGTTTATTGGGATCTAGAACTGAACAATGAGGCAATGAGAAAGGTAATTGGTAAAGGAAAATATAACTTGGTAATAAGTTTGTGTAAATTATTAAAGGTGTAAGCTACCAAATTAGTTGTTGCTGTCTGGTATTCATCTGATATGATGAATGTTGCATTCATTATGACATGGAAGGGATTATGACATGGGGCAAGTCTTATGGTTTCCTAAAAAAAAGAAAAGAGGAAGATAAAAATTTTTAAATGTTAAAAGACATTGAAATGGCATCTTGATTGATAACCTCTCTTAAAATGATTAGCTTTATAATGATTTGTCTTACATTCCTGAGAACAAATGAGTACACATTCAAAAATAAGTATTTATATTTAAAAAACTTTCTAAAAGTGTTGTTATACTTCTCTGGTAGAAAAACAGTTTTAGGGGACAGATTGGGGTGGCGAAAGAAATGGGCTATTTACTTCAAGAAATAATTTTAAATAAACCTCATAAACAGGAATTTTTTGGAACTGAAGGAGTGGATGTCATTCTTCATGTAATGAGAACAGATCCCAAGAAGTTACAGAGTGGATTAGGCTATAATGTACTTCTTTTTAGTACATTGGACAGCATTTGGTGAGTATTACTTTAACCAAATTTGGTAGAATCAAAGTATAAGAAAATTACCTCTATCAGTGTACATGCCAGTCTTCTTCACTCAAAACCGTGCCAGAAAGGTAACTGTCTCTATGCCTTTTTCTTTTAGACAGTACAGAAATAACACTTAGCAAAGTCTATCACTTAAATTTAAAAGCATTCTTATTGTTTCTAACCTTGCTTTGTGATTTGAACCCATTTCACTTTGGCCTGGACTAGAGAAAACTTTAAGACTGTTGAATTCCTCATTCATCTTCTTCTCAAGGAGTTAAAACCAGTTGATCAGGCATTTCCTAATCAATATTGTGTTGTAAAACAACGTGGAGTTTGACGGTGCCGGGAACGATCCAAAGAGAGATTGGGATCAGGGGACCTCACTCCATGTGGAATGCAGGCAAATTTATTTAGGCTGAAGCTGCTTTATATGCTACAAAGCTGATAACAAAATTAGGGCATCTTTTCATTAGTTCCTCTGCTTGGCATGTAGGAGAGCTGCCAGTTCCTGTATTATTAGTTTTTCTTAGGAATTTATACAGTAACTTCTTAGTGGTGGGTTCATCCTGCTCTGCTTCCTCCTACTGACGTCTGCAGTACACAGAGACCTTGGAGACATTCGCTTATTGTTTCTTCTCCAGCAGGCATGCTTTTCAAATGCTTAACCCTTTATACTCTGACTCTCAGCATCTTCTCCAACAATATTGATTCCCAAACTTTTAACCTTCCTAAAGGCAAAAAGACTGCTTCTCTTATGTATTAATTTACCAAATTTTTCTTGAATAAAATTACTTGAGTTTATTTTATCATTAAAATTTAACACATTTCCTTTGTTCTTTTTGGGTGGAAATCACCAGACACATATTGCACCACATTTAGTAGGAAAACTCTGATGAACATCAAGATCAACTAACTAGATTTATCCACTGCAAATTCTCTGTTGATAAGAGAGAGCTCCATCTCCATCTAAACACACATAAGCAATGTAGCTAATTATCTATCTAGTTTGTTTTTTACTGTAGAGAAGCACGGAATCATGGTAACATGATGACGTGATCTTTTTTAAGTATCAACAGTATATTCTTACTTACTAAAGCACTGTATAAAAGCATAGTAAAAAATTCACAGATGACCACTTATGAGTACCACCTATCTAGCAATATATTGGCATTCAGAGGCTGCTACAGAAGATATCTTAATGTTTCCTAATTCCTTCTTTATTTAATACATCACAGTTATGCTAAGATAAAAATTAATAGATGAATGGTTTTATTTATCTGTGCCTTTTATTATACACACCTTCAAATCCCTTTGAGTAAGAGGTAAGGTAAACTTGGCAAATAAATGAAGCATGAGTCATTGCAGCAAATCCATATTACAGCACTTCTTTTATAGGACGGTCTTAACAGACATCAGAGAAGTTTCCTCCCCCGTTCTTGATTTGCTTTCAAATATATAAAATGGCCTAGGGCATTCAGAATTACTATTTTATTAGCACATAAAAAATAACTCCATAAAACAGGGTCTCAAACAGATAGTTGTACACCAGTTTTTATGGCAGCATTATCCACAATACAAAAAAGATGGTACATACACACAATGAATATTATTTGGCAATAAGAAGGAATGAAGTTCTGAGACATGCTGCAACATGGAAGACCCTTGAAAACATGCTGAGTGAAATAAGCAAAGTGCAGAAGGACAAATAGTGTATGATATCACTTAGATATTTAGAAATAGCAAATTTGCAGAGAAGGAGTATAGATTTGAGGTTACCAAGGAAAGGGGGGTGGGGAGGGGACAGGGAGTTTTTGCTTGGTGGGTATAGAGTATTTGTAAATTAAAATCAATTTAAAAAGAAAACTCCAAAACATAATCTATTTCATTCTTTTTGTGGCCTGGTAAGTACCTATTTTCCTTCACTATTAATAATAATTAATCCAGGTTCACCACTTAAAACCTTATAATTGGCTTGTATTTTTTAAATGCATTTCCCAATATATCTTTTAATGTACATACTGTCTTTTAATTTGTATTGAAATATACATACAGAAGCATACATAGATCATAAACATATTTCATGTTTATCAAAAAAATACCCATGTAACCACCATCCTCATCAAGATATAGAATATGCTAGTTACCACAGAAGCTCTCCTCATACTTCCTCCAAATCTCTCACCTCTTCCTTCTACCCAAAGGTAACCATTATCCTGATTTCTAATACTATGTATTAGTTTTGCCTTTTTTTGAATTATTGAAATCATATAGGATGTATTCTTTTGTGTCTGACTTCTTTAACTCTTAACTGTGAGATTCATCCATGTTTATTGAATATAGCTCATTTTCTTTCCTGTGTGGTATTCCGTTGAATGAATATGTCACAATTTATTGACTCAACTATTGATGGACTTTTGGTTTGTTCCCAGTTTGGGGCAATTATGACTAATGCTGCAATTAATCTATTTGTGCATGTCTTAGTGTACATGTGTTCATATTTCTGTTAAGTATATCCCTAGATATAAAAATTCTGTATCATAGTATATGTGTCTGTTCAGCCTTAGGAGATAATGCCAAAAAGTTTTCCAAAGTAATTATATCAGTTACACCTTTCCCAGTAGTGTGAGATTTTGTATTGCACCATAATCTTTCCAACATGTTGTATTGTGAGTATTTTTAATTGTAGCCATTCTGGTGGGGTTTCTATTCTTTTATGTATTTTGGACATGAGCCCTTTTCAGTTATATGTGTATCAAATATCTTCTGCAATTCTGGGGCTTGCCTTTTCACTTTCTTAATGATGTTTTTTTCTTTCACAAGAAACTGATCTTTACTCAACAAAGTTCTACACAAGTGGAATGTCACACCACCTCGGCACCAGTCTTGATGTTTTCTGTTGAACCAAAATTCTTAATTTTAATGTGGTCCAATTCATCAATCTTTTCCTTCATGTTTAGTCCCTTAAGTGTCCTGTTTAAACTGTTTTCTTCGAGAAGCTTTATTGTTTTGCCTTTCACATTATACTTACTTGGAATTGATTTGTCTATATCATGTGAGGTGAAGTACAAGGTGTTTTTTTTTTTCCTATGGATATGAAACCAACACAATTTATAGACAAACTATATTTTACCAAACCATCTTTATACCCAGGGCTTTGCAATGTCTTGGTATTTTTTGTTTTTTTAAATAAAATTTTATTGAAGTATATCATTCATACATGAACATAAACAATAAGTGTACAGTAAAAGTTGTGAATTTGCAAATCAAACATGTATATCATCATACAAGGCTCCCATACATCATCCCACCACCAATACCTTGTATTGTTGTGAAACATTTGTTACAAACTACGAAAGAGCATCATCAAAATGTTATTACTAACTATACCCCATATCTTACATTTGGTATATTTTTTCCCCAACCCACCCTATTATTAACACCCTGTATTGTATATTTCTTATTGTTCATGAGAGAATGTTCTCATATTTGTCCTGTTAACCACAGTCCATCATCCACCACATGTGTTCACTGTGTTATACTGTCCCATGCTTTGTACAGTCCACTCAGTGTACACTCAGTTGCAATGCCTTGTTTGTACAAATCAAATGTCTCTATATATTTGGGTCTGTTTCGAGGATCTCTGTTCTTTGGTTTGTTGTCTATCCTTTTGTAATATTGTGCAGTCTTTACTGAAATTTTTTTAATATGTCTTGACACCCAGAAGAGTACATCTTCCCCTTAATTTTCCATTAGCTTTTGTTGGCCCTTTGCATTTACATTTTTTAATTAGCCTGTCAGTTTCTGCATGTATGCGCATGCATGCACATGCACACACACACAAGCCTGCTAGGATTTTAATTTAGACTGCATAGAATCTGTTAAGCAATTTTGAAAAGAATTCACATCTTTACAATGTTGAGTCTTCTGATCTGTGACTTCAGTATGCCCCTCCATTTATTATGTCTCTTTAATTTTTCTCAATAGTGTTTTAGGTTTTCCACATAGAAGATTTTGCATATCCTTTGTTAGATTTTTTTCCTAGTTATTAAAAAATAATTGTTATTTTTCCTATTATATGACATTTTTAAAATTTTCATTTTCTAATTATACTTATGTATATAGAAATAAAATTGATTTTTGTAGCTTGACCTTATATCCAGCAATATATATTGTTAATTCTGTCAGTTTATATATTGTAGATTCTTTATATATATAAAACTGTCATCCGAAAATAGTGACAATGTTATTACCTTCATTCCAATTCTTATACCTTTTATTTCTTTTTCCTGCCACATTTCACTGGCTAGGACTTCTAGTTCAGTGCTTAATTGGTGATGCCAGACACTGTTCTCTTTCCTTTTCTCAGGAACATAAACTTAAGAAATTTTTCTTCTATTCTTTGTTTGCATCATGAATGGAAATTAAATTTTATCAAATACTTTTTCTAGTCATGTATTG
>JAQZBX010019648.1:0-25619 GCA_029593785.1 Cabassous unicinctus | reverse complement strand
CATGTAAGCAGTATAGAGTAATAGGAATAAAAAAGTGGGGTACCAACAATGAAATCTGAAACTAAATAGAGAAAAATATGTAGTATGAATTAAAAGTCCAGAATGATGAAGAGAGAATGAAAGGGAAAACAGAAAAATAAAAAAAGTTAATTAAAGAAGGAAAACAGGATAGATGAGATAGAAATAAAAACTAGAAAAATTGAGGACTAAACAAAAACAGCTGGGATATAAGAACAACAACAGAAAGCAGAAGACAGAATGATGAAGGAAAGAAAACAGATAGCATTGGTAGACAAAATTGGTATACACAGAAAAGAGGAAATCAAGGAAGAGGAAACACAGCAACCAAGAATGAAGCCAGCTGCACCTTGAGGAATTTATCTCTTCATCCATCTCCCTTCAGATTGATGCCCTGAAGCCTCCAGCTCTCCGGATTTCCAAAACAGCACACTCAGTTAGGATCTTGCCATACTCAGACTTTTTTTTTGAGAGAGATGGTAAGTGTCCACTTAAACTGATGCCATCTTGTCACCTCTCCTTATGATGGGTCTTCAAAGTACTATATTCAAGTCTTAGGACTATCATCTTATAACTGTACTGAGCTCTGAAAATATAATGAATTGTGAGAATTTTTTAGTTAGGACAGTAAAAAGAATTTATTTGGTAAATGGGGGAAATATGAGAGCTTGCTGAGAAATGGGAGAGAAAGATGGAAATAAACACCAAGATTTGGTGTGGGCTTCTCTAGGCAATGAGAGCCCTGAATTGTGAGTTTTTAATGAAACTTTTTACTATGTTCACATAGTTTTGAGGTGAATTCTTTCACAGAAAGCTCTCCTTACCAGTGAGGTGTATATTTAGTAAGAAAATTTTAATTCTACATTTTGTCCAAAATTCTTGCCAGTAATTTTGGTAAATTTTGGAGTTACTATTATTTAAGTATTTATAATTTGCAGTTACCTAAAGATCAAATTAATGTGGCAATGTGTGATGGTGTAGCTGAATGTGAAACTCTTGCTTTAAAGAGTTTTTAGTCATGTTTGATTTTAGTCATCCAAGGTTTTCCCATCTCATCTTACAGTCTTAAGAAAAATGGCCCTGATGACCTTCTTTAGAAACTTCACTTTTGCTCAGGCTTTGAACAAGCTAGTTTTCTCTAGTTTAGAAACAAGACTCATACTTAAGGTGTTTACTACAGAAAGCTTCAGATATTTGTAACACCTAGAAATCAAACACTGACCATTTTCCCCCTTCTTTTTAAATAAAGGACAAATGAACATCACTTTTTAAAGTACTTATGAGATGCATGAACAACAAATGAAGCAATATGAATTAATTGTGAGTCTCCCTCCAATGCCCAAGTCCTTAGTCATTTAACTTTCTTTTATTTCCTTTTTTTAAGGGTTACTATTACACATTTTGAACCTATAAAATTTTTTATATTGTAAAAATTCTATGATCCTACTTTCATCTCATCCTAGAAACTAATGTAATTATAATAATGTTCTTAAATCTTGGGACAAACTGAAAGACAGAGAGTGTAAAATGATCATTTTTGTTAGAAAAGTCTGAAACTATTTGAGAATCTAGTGATATGTAAAATATAGAATAAAATTTTTTTTAATATAATACTGTCTTTTTAAAATTTTGGTTTTAAGTTCTTAATTAAAACAATTTCCATTTAAAAAATAAATAATATAGGTCATTAGACTGAGGTGACTACCCTTGGCCTAATTTTGACCTACAAACCCATGATGGAAACTGGGGAGGGGCAGCATTTCTCTTAATGCCTTTGGTAGTAAGAGGTGGTGCTTTGGAACCAGTGCTTTTATTAGGGTGAAGCAAATGAGACAGAGTTTAGCAATTATAAGGGAATAAATCAAGATCCCCATGAAGAACACTTTTAATGGCATCATCAGTAGACTGGACCCAATGAGGACATTGCCACCACACTGGAAAAATAATAGTAGAAACTCTCCAAATTAAATGTAGAGAGAAAATAGAATGAAAACAATGTTAAACAACATACAATGACTGTGGGGAAATTAAAAAGGTGTGACATAATTGTAGTAGAAATAATTGAAGGAGAAGAAAGAGATAAGCAGAGGAAATATATCATGTAGTAATGCCCAAATATTGAACAAAATTAATGCCAGACACCATTGGTCAATCTAGGATGCTCAGAGAACCTTAGGTATGATAAATATTAAAAAAACTAAACCTAGGCATGTCATATCCAAAGTAACGGTCACAAAAACAAAGAATAAATACTGAAAAGAGTCAGAGGAGAGGGAAAGCGCAAACATACAGCATCAAAATGCAGCCATCCAGGGAGGAAAAAAAGCTGAGAATGAGATTGGACTTCACTTCTGAAGACATGTAACAAGGAAAGAGTGAAATAATTGAAAAGGTGAAAGAAAATATCAAACATACCAACGCAGAATTCTGTACCCAGGGAAATTATCCATCAAAGGTAGAAGAGAAATGAAAATTTTCTTAGGTAACCAAAACTTGGGGCAATGTGTTGATAGTTGACCTGCTTTGAAGAAATGAAAGAAGTTTTTCAGAGAAGGAAAATCATATAGGGCAGAATGTCAGATATTTAAAAAAGAATAAAAAGGGTTAAGTGACAGTAAATGACAGTAAAATGAAATACGTTGTTTTGAATGGAAATTATTTTGAATGTTTATTCAAATAATTTTTATTTAGCTTATTCAAAATAATTTTATCAACTATGATGATAGTGATATTTAAAATTTTACTTAGATAATTGTAAATGCATATTGCAAAACACTGAGGCAACCACTAAAATAATAATACTGAAGTATAAATGATAGACTGAGTAGGAGAGAAAATGGAATCATATATAATGCTCAATTAATTCAGAGGGGGTAGAAAAAGAAACCAAGAAAAACAGTAACAAATAGAAAGCAATTAAATGTAGAGTAGAGATTAATGCTACAATAGCGATAATTACTTAAAATGTCCCTCAGCTCACCTAGCAGAGACAGACACTAGTGGAGTACATTAAAGAAAGTACTATATGTTGTCTATAAGAATTTCGCTATAAGAGTAAACACAGAAAATGAAAATAAAGGAATGGAGATGGCAAACACTATTCCAAAGATAGTTGGAGTATCAATTTCAGACAAAGCAGACATCAAAACACAATGAAAATTATAATGGATATAAAAGGACATTACCTAATGATAAAGGATTCAATACACCAAGGCACATAATGGCCCTGAATGTGTGTGCCCTTAGCAGCAGGTCATCCATATACTTGAATAGGATACTTGACTAAAGAAGATAAAAATGACCAATAAAGCCACATGAAATTGCTCACAATGGTTTTCCTAAGGAAAACAGAAGTAAAACTTAATGGGATACAATTACACATCAACTACAATGCCTACAATTAAACAAAACAATACAAAACTTGTCATACCAAATGTTGGCAATGATATGGATTAGCAAGAATCTAACACATTGCTGAGAGAAGTTGAAAATAACACAACCACTTTGGAAAGTTTTGGTAGTTTCTTAAAATTATAAACACTTACCTATGTGACTCAGCAAGTCTGCTCCTAGGTATTTACTCAACAAAAAAGCATGTATCTGCAAATGATTTGTAACTGAAGGTTCACAGCAGCTTTCCTTTTAATAATCAAAAGTTAGAGACATATTAAACATCCATCAAGAGAAGTAGAAATAAAAATTAGTCACATAATAGAGTACTACTAAGGAATGAAATGGGATAAACCTGATATACACACAGCAAAATGGTTGACTTTTATAACCATTATAATTATAATTATGCCCAGTGAAAGAACCATTCTAATATATATTAAGTGATTTAATTGACATGAAATTCTGAAATTTATTAAAGAAATCAGAAGATTGATTATATCCTGGTGGGGAGAGGGGAGGGACTGGTTTAAATTGGAAACAGCAGGAGAGAACTTTCTGGAGTGATGGAAATATGTCTTCACAAGTATACATGCATTAATCAAAACTTAGCAAGCTATGCACTGAAGATCTCTGAGTTTCACTCTATGGAACATACACATCAGTTTTTAAAAAGAAAAACCTTAATAGGGATACAAAGAAAAATGAAGTGAACTGAAGGCAGTGACAAAAACATATTTAATAACTATTAAAGCATATTTTATGAAATTCTTTTTACATATCTTACACATACAATAAAGTAAACCCATAATATAGTAAACATTGATTTTGATGGTATTTACATACTGCTACCAGTTACTTCTTTAACATAATTAGTATTTTGTTAAAATGTATGTATAAATGAATAGAACATTGGTAAAAATTGCCATTGAGCATAAAATACCAAAGTTACATTACCACAGGCCTGAAGCCAGGGAGAGACAGACCTAAAAGGCCCGACTCTGAGTGGGGGGAAGTTGAATGCTTGGAAAAGTGTGGGGCACAGGGAAGCTCTTGAATTGTAGGCCTCTATAACAAGCTCCATTCCATTCACCCACACAACTCAACAGTGTGCCTACTATGTGTATGAACAAGCCTATGTCCAAGGGATAGAAGCAAGGATGAGATAGACCTAAGCCTTCCCTGATGGAACTCATCTCAGTACAGGAGGCAGAAAATGGACAGTCAGTCTGATGGATGCAGTGTGACCAAATACCTGAAAGTAACTTCTTTGTTCCCTGTTGCTAGGATACAAAAGAAAGAATCATCTGTAAATTAGAAGGCAATGAGATGCAACCCTCCTTGGGTGAAGATTACATTTCTTGTGGTCAAGAATATCCTGTTGAAGCAATGAAGTATGAAAATCAGCTTCAACCAGTTGGCCAGACCTGTGTAAAAGAAGCTCCTTGCTGTCCTCACTCTAACTTACTTAATTAATATAATAAAATTCCCACCCTGGGGTGGAGTTATCCACCCCTTTTTTGATTATGCAATGTATGTGCAAGCATGGTTTCATGAACATACTAGTCATACAATTATATAACCAGCTTTGTGTGCTCATCCATATGCATAAAATCTAATGCATAATCAAAGCAAATGTGAAGTAGAAACTTAGTATTTAAGCAAGAGTGGAGCTGCAGCACAGGGAGTCAGGTCTGAGTCACTTTAGAGTAACCTTGGTCCCTGTATCTGCAGAAACAACAAATATAATTTCTGCCTAAGTCTCTTGTTAAAGTTTTTTTCTCTATATCTCTGGTTATCCCCAAAGGCCCAGCTTTGGGGACTAACAAACCCTCAATTAATAGGTGATAAAGCATACTGAGGGCAGATCCAGGCAGCAGTGGGATTTCAGGGAAAGGAGTAGGGCTTAGTCATGCAAGCCCCACTGAGAATAAGATATTTAAGCTCAGACCTGAAAGACATGAGGGAATTACAATGGTAAGGGAGGAGTAGAGCATTCTGAGCAGAGGAAACATCATGTTCAAATACTCTAAAGCCAAGAAGAGCTCCTCACTGGCTGAGAACAAAGAGAAAGTCATTGAACCTGAGAGCATGTTCTTCACATGTGACCAGAGAGGTCAGTGGCATGTACAAAGATGGCTAGAGGTCATGATGAGGACTGAGGATTTCCTTCAATGAGCAAAGTGAAGTAACTGATGTATTTGAAATCAGGATTCTCTCTTTACCTCTGTTGGCTTCATTGTGTGTGTCTGTTTGTGGTTCCCACATTTTAATTCCAGATCATTATATATAACTTGAGTCTTTATCTCCCCATCTCTCTTTGCCCATCTCTCTCCAAGATTTTTCTTTTTCTCACTTCTCCTTTTTCTTCATGCCTGTCTGTCTCCCTTCATAGACACCTTCACTCATGTCTCAGTAGGAAAGCTTTGGGGTCATGAATGAAAACTTGCATGGGGTGTTGAGAATGCCCTTTTCAGACATGGTCTGAATCAACAAGTGCCATAGAGCATCCTCTACTCTTTGGCTCTGCCTGCTCTGGGGGTCCTTCCCAGATGAGTTAAGTGAGAGAGTTGGGTAGGAATGGGAAACCACTGATTTTCTTCCCACACCCATTCTAGTAAATTCCCCATATTTTCACTAAAGAAATGTAGGTTGTTGAGGAAGAGGTCTCAAGGACTCAGGGATCAGTCTCTTCCTTGTGGAGGACAGAGCTTGAGGACCATTCCTCTTTGCAAAATTTGTCACTGTTGAAAGATTCCATTTAGCACCCAGTGCCTGTTACAAAAGAGTGAAGGACTTTTATCCATTAGTCAAGAGTCCTCCATTTAGAAAATGTTTCAGAATATTTTACAGAAATTTAATTTACTTAAAAACTTTAGCTCACTTATATCTTTCATACATGAACATACATAACTAAGTGTATAGTGAACATTGTGAACTTACAAAACAAATTGCATATAATCATATAAAGTTCCCATATATCACCCCAACACCAACATCTTACATTGTTGTGGAATATTTGTGAAAAACTGAAAGAACATCTGAAATTTAATTCTTAAACATTGATAGTTTTCATATAACGCATGTGCTGTGTGCTATTTTGGTATAAGCCAAAGAAACTTGCTCTGACATTTACAATAAAAGACAAATTTATGGTAAGTATTGAATGAGTATCTCACATGCGCGCGCGTGCGCGCACACACACACACACACACACACACAAACAGCTGAGGCACAAGGTCCTGGAATGCACAGGAGCTTGACTTAATGAGGTCAAAGTCAAGATTTAGGAGTTGATAAACATTTAGCCAGTAGGTGGCAGCAAAACAGAAACCGTTGGTGCAAGTCTTTGACAGGTTTGCAATGTGATGGGTGGAGCTTCACAACAGGAGGAGTCATTCAAGAGGGGCAGGAGGCGGTCCCAAGAGGGGAATTAAGACAATAGGGAAACTCCTAAACTCCTGAGGAAGAGATGTAGACAATGTCACAGACAGCCCAATGGGGAACCTTTAGACAGAAAGCTCCAAGCTGCCCAAATGACATTGGACTCACCCAGTACAACTAACAAGGAGATGATGATGGACAATGGCCATTCCAAGAAACTGAGTGTTTACAACTGCAAGCAAGATGGTCCCATCCATCTAACCCATGGGATCAAAGCCCTCTCTCAATTAGAGGTAGAGTGGACATCACCATCTCAGAATCTCAGGATTGGGGAATGAACTATATAAAGTAGATTTACTGGTATTCTACTATAGACTTATTGTGATTCTAGCAATGGAGTCAATTATTCATGTAGAAGGAGTGACCACTGGATGTTCTGAGGGCAAGAAGAGGGAAAAATAGAAGAAATATAGGGGCATTTTGGGGACTTGGGAATTCTCCTGAATGATATTAAAATGACAGATATGTGTCATTACATACCATGCCATAACCTGCAAAATTGTGCAGGAGAGAGTGTAAACTACAATGTAAACTATAATCCATGCTAAGTGACAATGATTTAATATGTTTTCATCAATTGTAACAAATGTACCACACTAATGAAAGATGTTAATATGGGAAAATGTGAGAGATGTATGAAGTGGGGCATATGGAAATCCCCTATATTTTTATGTAACATTTATGTAATCTAAATATCTTTTTTAAAAAATAAAAATACATAGTCCAAAAAAAAGTGACTTGGGCTTTAGAGACGCAGAATTGTGTCTTATCAATGGCCAGGGGATATTGAGTGCATTTTTGCAGGGTGTGCAAACTTGCTTATATCTAATTGTCTAAAAATTGCTTGTTTAGGATATTTTTTTAAAAAAATTGTAGTTGTTACAATTTGCAATTAGTCCCACAGATTTCATAAAGAGCAATGGTGCTGTGAAGAAATAAACAACACACAGGTGGCATGACCTGTCCTATATAAAATTCTAAACAACCCTCAAGAAAATTATTAGAACTAGTTAACAAATTCAGCAAAGTTGCAGGCTATAAGATTAATACACAAAATTCAGTTGTGACTATATAATCCTGCAATGAAAAGATCATAAAGGAATTTTTTAACATTCCACAATAGCTCTTAGAAGAAAAAATAGCTAGGAATAAATTTCACCACAAAGATGGTGGATTTTACACTGAAAATTATTAAACATTGCTGAAACAAATTAAAGAGTACCCTGATAAATGACAAGATATTGTGTGTACATGGGAACATTTAATATTAAATGCCAATACTAAACAAAGCAATCAATTCAATACCTTTGAAAATGCCTACAGAATTTTTTGAAGAAATGAAAAAGTTGATCCTTAAATTCATATGGAATTACAACAAATCATGAATAGTCAAATCAGTATTACAAAAGAAAAGCAAAGTTGGAGGTATTGCACTTCCTGATTTCAAAACTTACTGCAAGTCCACAGTAATCAAAACAGTGCAATACTGGCATAAAGACTGACATATTGACAAAGAGAATAGAAATGAGTTCAGGTATATTGTTCACATATATATGGCCAGGTGCTTTTTGGCAAGGATGCCAAGTACATTAATTGAGGAAGGAAGGTCTCTTTAACAAATGGTGCTGGGAAAACTGGATATCCACTTGTAAAAGAATAAAAGACATATTAATCAATGGAATTGAATTGAGAGTTCAGAAATAGAGCTTCACCTTTATGGCCAATTGATTTTTTAAAGGAAGTATCAGGGATTGAGCCAAGGATGTTGTATATAGGAAGCAAGTACTCAACCACTTAGCTACATCCCTCCCCTGGTCAATTGATTTTTAACAAGTCTACCAAGTCTACTCAGCTGGGACAGAACAGTCTATTCAGCAAATGGTGGTGGGAGAACTGGATATCTGTATCCAAAAGAATGAGTACTCCTGTCTCATATCTTATATGAAAATAAACTCAAAATGGATCAACAACCTAAATATAAAAGCCAGGATCAGAAAACTCTTAGAAGAAAATCTAGGAAAGCATCTTCAGAATTTGTTGTAGGAGGAGGTTTCTTACACCCAAACCACAAGCAGTGAAAGAAAAAATAGATAAACAGGACCTCCTCAAAGTTCAATGTGTGATTCAAAGGACTTTATCAAGTAGGTGAAAGGCAGACCACTCAATGGAAGAAAATATTTGAAAAACATATCAGATAAGGGTGTTATATCCATCATATATAAAGAGATCCCACAATTCAATAAGAAGAGAAACAACCCAATTTAAAAATGGGCAAAAGCCTTCAATAGGCATTTTCCAAAGAAGAAATACAGGACAACTTCTGGGAAGATGGTGGACTAGAAAGACATGGGACTCTCTTCTCTCCCAGAAAAATAGCTAGAGGACAGGAAGAAATGGCCTGGGAAAAAATCTTCCAGGGTTTAGGACACAAGGAGAAGGATGGACACCACCCAGAAGAATAAGGGACAAAAATAAAAAAGAGTCACAATGGCAAAACTGGGATTTAAATGTGGCAGCTGCTACTACATGCACCCTCCCACACACTAAAAACACTTTAGAATTCTCAGTTCTTGATTCCTAACTACAGACAAAGGAGACCCCATGGATCCACCTCCCCAGGAAAGGGGAGAGAGAAGGACACAGCATAAGGTTGACTCAGCTTTTGACCCACAAATTTAGTCTACTATGTCCCATGATCCCTTCTTGGATGTGTGGGGCCATGTCACTGTCTGACTTGAGAGGAAGCTTGAGACTAAAGAGATCCAGGACTAAAGAGATCTGACCCTCTCAATCTCCCTATCTACCAACTTGAACTGATTGTTGAGGATGCAGAGGGGAGTTGAATTATTTATTATCCTAGGAAAAGGGAGGGGGCTGCCAGGGATGGTTGGAGAACTGTCTGTTAGAAAGTTTGAATTACAAGGCTCTTAGCCTCCAGACAGGAACCTATATCACATTGATCCAGTCCTTGTTGCAGCAAACCGACTCACCAGCACCAGAAATCAAAGACAGCTCACAGCACAACTCACAGCAGCCCATCAGTCTCTCTGGACTGGGCCCTGCTCAATGGGAGTATCTGTGGACTAGCAATTCCTGCAGCAAGGTCCTGTGGCTTCCCCCTACCCATAATATCAGCAGCAGGGATGGAAACTCAGAAAGAACCATTTTCCCACCCCAAATTCAAAGAGAGCTATGTCCATGTAAGGCAGCTTTCACAGGTAGGTGACCAGGAACATTTTCCCTGTAGTTGTACCCCAGTTTCTTGCTCTAGCAACAACAGGGATGAACAGGGAGCCAATGGGAATTTCTTCAAGGTCATATACAGCTATATGCTTATCAAGTTTGCCAGAAGGAACCTCAATGAACCTCAAAGCAAATACCTAGGGTAGATACTTAATCCTCAGGATGCCAAGGTGCACTCACTAAACTATTGATGGAGGTTGAAGACCATGAGCTCCATGGAGCCCAAAGAGATGAAATGGGAGATCAGCAGGTGCTGAATACCAACAGCCATGGGTGGGACCTGAACAACCCATATATGCTGCTGTGACATGTGTCATACCAGGCTGAAGAATATAGTTCAGGGAAGGCTGGAGATATGCAGATGCCATAGCAGGTTCTCAGTTAATTTTCCACTGAGGAGGATACCATCAACTTCATATCCTGCAAAACCTTTACCATGAAAATCACAAACTAGTTTCTGCTTTAACAGGCTTCCATGAGGTGTGAGGGAGTCAACACAATGGTCACTGTCCCTCATCACTAGGCTTGGAGAATGACTGGACAAGGAAGAAGGGCCCCAGGGAAACATGCCAGTCCACTCTCTGGAGTCCATACAGTGGTGTGCAGAGTGACCACCTGGCTTAGTGGGCCTGAGAGCTCCTCTTCTAGTCTCCCAGTCAGCTCCTAGGAGCACTTTAAAGCTGATGTTCATTTCTTAGTTTGGTAGTAATAGTTTTAAAGTTCTGGAAATCCCAGATATCCTTTTAACTTGCACTTAGTGGAGATCCCATCGTGCCACATGCACAGCAGCTTGTAACACTTGGTCAGGTCCTACTCACAGCCAAGTGCATTGAGCATCTCACAGATCTCCCACATCATCTCTTGGGGGCTCCAGGGAGCTCATGATTTTCATCCTCCATATCAAGTGACAGAAAATCTGAGTCCTCAACCACCCCCCATACACTGCCTCCATTGGTCATGGGTATAACGGGGGCATTTGTAAAATACTTAATCCCTTTTCCAAGGTACTAGATGATAAGTTTAATATTTTTAATCATCATAAAAGCTTGAAGAGTGGTTAAAACTTTATTTTCTGCTGGGATTTACTTTATTCCAAGTCTCTGATTAGAAAGGCAACTCCCAAAGGTAACGTTCTTCATAAGGGCACATGGGTTTAACAATAAGCCATTTTATGGTGATCTGAGAATCCAGTGCTGTGAAGCCCCCTACCTCACCTATCAAATACATGTCCTCTCCCAGCCCCAGCACTTCCTGGGCCAGCAAAATCCCTTCAGGGACTGTGCCTTGACTGGCTGGAGATGAAAAACCTGACAAGTTTTCCAACAAATAAAAGCTATGTCATTACCCAACACTGAAATGCAAATACTCTATTTGTGAGTTATCTAAGAAATGCAAATATTCTATTTGTGAGTTACCTAAGAAAAGCATTAAAGAACATTAACCCTTTACTCCTTACAATTCCTAAAATGCTCAGTCATCACCACCTATATCCTACTATTAAGGAAGCTGACAGGATGAGATTAAGAGGTTTCAAGATCAGCAGAACAAACATCTGAATTCTAATATCATGTCACATTACCTGACTTTATATTATAAAAGGTCCTGAACAAGTGCAATGTCAGAAGGTCATGGGAGGTGTTCAAGGAAGGTATCTGAAGCAACAAGATCTCCCTGAAAGGGCCTTTCCAAACAGAGATGCTGATTCTGCTCCTAGCACCTTTTTATTTTTTTCTTAAAAAAAACTTTTTGCTCCTAGCACTTTGAGAAGGCCTGCCCTCCCTTTCACCAGAAGCAGGGTGAACTCCTGGATGAGGAGCTGCACATCTAGGAACAGAGCACACCCACAGAGAAATGGAAACCTTTGTAATTCTGTTGCATCTACATGTGAAAACTCACCCATACATTTGCCAGGATGCCTGTGCAAAGACTGTAGAAACATTCTTGGGCTCAGGGTCTCCTATACCACTATGTGGAACAAATCAAAATGATGCATTCAGGAGGCATTGTGGAGAACATTGAAATCTGACTGTCTGGGTTCAAATCCCACCTCCTCCACCCTCTAGCCAAGTTGCCTTGAATGATTAACAGCTTTTATGAATCAATTTCCTCATCCCTAAAATGACCCCTTGGAGGTCCATGGAAAGATTTCAGGGGGCCTGTGAGCTTGAATTGAAAAAAATATCAACTTATCTTTATTTTCATTGACCTCAAAATGAAATCTAGCATTTCCCTCGCTTATTAATGTATGCAATAAATTACAGTGGTATTCATTTCATATCACATTACAGTTGCAAATCTTGAAAAATTGCTAACACTTATCCATACCTTGAAATATGGTAGTTGTTAGACCCAGTGCTAGTTGAGTGACATAAAACTATCTGCAGCTACATTGTGAGAAGGGGTCTGTGGTTTTCACATTACTGGAAAAGGGGCCTGTGGAACAAAATTTTGAGAACCCCCATTCTAGAAATTGAACAATGATCAGAGTCAGGGTAGATCTTAGGAGATGGGCCCAAAAGCTCTTCCAGATGAAAAATAAAGCTCTACAACAAAATAGCACCTTACCAAAAGTAAAAAATAAAACAATTGGCTTTCATCCCTGATCTTAAGTGAGAAACTCCTAGCAATGAGCTGATAACATTTTCTACAAACTACTGTATTTCAATAATTTACATGACAAGTTGGTTCAACTTTGCCAGTGCCCAGATCTATTTACTTTTAAAAGACCACAGCCTAAATAAGGCAAGTTTACTAAACAACCTGCCTTCCACCTGGGCTAATCTCCCCCATTCTTTTTGCTAACAGCAACACCTCACTATGAAACAAATACTTATTTGAGAGCATTCCAGTTTACTGCAAAAGGTCAGTTTAAAATTCTACAGAGGGATAACCTGCTCCATTTGTCTTTCCTTAGAATCTTTCAAAACTACTTTTCACCAAGGAGAGAGATAAAGCTGCCTATGATTCTGTGAATTACAAATACTGAGACTTTTATTTAATGGGTGTTGGAATATTATAATATTCCCAAGGAATGTTCATCTGTGTACTCAAGTAAGCACAAGATGACCAATGCTTGGAAGAAACAAAATGCTCATGCATTGCAGTTCAGTGAAAATAGTTTCTCTGGCTGAGAATTTTATTGCTGGTCATTAAAGCTGGAGAATGCCCTGTCCACAACAGAATAAAGCAACTACCCAGAGAGTCCAGTTACAAAAACACATGACAGCAGCAGAACTGAAAGGCCCTGAGAAATTGTTTTACTATGGACAAGTCCAATAGAATGTTCTCTGCTTCTGTTACCTCCAACACTGGCTGCCCTCCCAGAGTGGTTTAACTCTGGGTACAAATTTGGCAGTGGGTTCAGTGGTATTTCTGTACTGGAGGAATCAGAACTCTGAAGTATAAACTGGATACTATTTTGGCAGACCTGGGCTCCCACACTTGATCTAGGCTACATTCCTCCATTTACAAATATTTGTTGGGTGTCTACCATATGCCCTGACTTTTCAAGTCACCAGATGGGAAACAAGACCCAGTTCACAGTGGTGGATGCAGAGACAGATAAGGACCATATATGTGGGGGATGGAGGTTGTGTAGGCCCCAAAACAGGCCACAAGTTGCTAAGACCTTTAGTGCCCTGGGGACAGCATGAGCCAGGCACCAGGTTCCTTGCAACACCAAGTCCAAAAATGAAAAAGGCTCTTGATTAGCAAAGTTGGGGTTGGGCAGGAGGCCCAAGGGCTGTTATTCAGGTAGGAAACACACATCTGAGGCCCTGGGCAGAACCTGGCAGACTACAGCCAGGGTAGTCTTGGTTCAGGCTGGAGTTCAGGTTGGGGACCCTGAGACAAAGAAGGGGTATCTGAGCTGGGGTCTGGTCCTTCATGGCAGGTGTTCAGCAAAGGTTGGCAGAACCTGCTCCCTAGATGTAGGAGCAAGAAGGGAGGGTGCCTGGCTGTCCTCCTGCCCAGGACCTACCACTTGTCTGACCTTGAAGTGGTGGAGTACACTGCTAAGGTAGTCAGGGCCACAGTACAGGCCAGCCAACCCAGGGCACTGGCTCACTGGTTTGGTGGTGGGCTGGAAAGAGTGGCTGGTGCCAGAGATCATGGAGATGCTCCAGGCCTTACCCGTGAAGCTGTCCAGCTCCTCACTGGACAAGGGGTGGGTGGGCTCACAAATGAAGCCACCTAAGGCCAAGGCTCAGTCAGCTCCAGCTCCAACCTTGGCAGTAGAAGGGAGGAAGGTGGGGGTGGGTAGAGTGGCCTGGGAGGGGCAGGAGCCAGCCCCTTCCAGCACACTGCTGCTCTGTGGTGATGTTGAGGTTGTGGGCCATGCAGTTGGGCCTTGGGGGGTGGAAACTTGGGGCACATCCCCTCAGGCCCCTCCCTTACCTGGGTTTGTGATTGGTCTGGGAGTTTCTTCTGCCTTTGGTGGTCTCCACATGCACTCACAGGGAGCAGCAGGAATGGAGGCTGAAGTAGGGGGACCTCAAGATGGGCCTAGGTGGCATGGAATTGGTTGCTCAGGGTGTTGCCTGGGTTTCTTCTCTGGAGGCTGATGGAGACAGGTTAGTGTCTGGTCTCCTTTACTGGGCACCTTGCAACAAACCAGTTCTGAGGTTGAGCCAGGGAAGAGACAGCACAAGGATGAGGTGTAGGGGTGAGAGTAGGTCGCTGAGTTCAGAGTCTGCACTGACAAATACATTAAATATTTGTGAATAATGTCCAAAGTTCCAAATCTACTAGCCTCACCAAGGAGGGACACCAGCACACATTGACCCTTGCTAATTAATGTTAGTTTCTTCTTTTAGCTGAAAAGGTTATGCTATTCCTGCCTAAGCATCAAGTCAGATTAAACACAGGTTTTGCACTGGAGGGCATTAATTAGGACCAATTTGCAATTCAAGTGTGAAGAATAATTTTAAGCTAAATAAATCACTGGCTTTCTAAGAATCATTGCTTTGATGTTGAGCCCTTACAAATCTCAAAGAAAAATGTTTCCCAAGTTTTAGACACTGAGCAAGGCACTTGAAGAAGGCATTATTATTATTCCCATTTTACAGGAGAGGGGATGAAGGCTTCTGAGCAGAAGTGGTTTGTCCAAGGTCACATGAATTGGTGGTTCCTAGTACCTAGATTTGAACATTTTTCAGTATACAATATTGCCTAATATATAATTCAGGTGGGATTGTGAGCTGCAAGCTGAGATGTGGTAAATATCATAACAAAGGAGATGTCAAGTTAAAGGGCTTCTCACCATTTCTTTACCAAAGATGGGATAGATAAGGATGCTAATTAATACTTTATTCCACCAACAAATATATAGTGGGCACTTACCATGTGCTAAGCAATATGCTAGGAACTGAGGACACACTGCTAGTTAAAGGTTGACTGGCTGGATGGTGGCTCTGACCTCTACTCCCTATCCAAACTGCAGTGAAATGACAGGTCTAGGGAGTTTTTTAAGGACATACATAAACCTTCCAGGGACACAGAACAGGAAAGGAGACAATGGTAACAAAATGTTGGAAGCTGGAAAGCAAATGGCAAGTGGTAATTGACTTAGCAGATCAAGAAAATTGCACCCTAAACTTCAGTGGGAGAGGCTGAAATGCAATCCAGGTTATACCACAGAATAAAAGACTCAGAAATGGGCAGCACCAAGTGGGAGGTGAAAGCAGGATTGACAAAAGATTGAAAGTCTGTTCAAGAAGGAACTGGATCCCTGGATCCCCTCCCACACTGCAGGCCACCCCACCCTGATCCTAGCAGAAGACTGAACTTTTATTCTTTGGAGAAAGTTAAAAAATATCTGGTAGCTGGGCAGAGGTAGGCACAGTTGAAAGCAGCAAAAAATACTGAAAATATGGGAGGATTAAGTGAAATTTTGCCTAATAGTGACACCTCAGACTTCTTTTCATAGATTATGGTGGACAAGACCACCTAGGTAGGGAAACCCTCTCTGGGAATATGAGTAGCCAAGGGAAAAGACCTAAAGATCCTGACAATTGAAGATCCCAATGGAGAGCCAAGATAGTCCACCCTACACCGAATCCCACAGTTTAGAAATTTCACCAAGTGCAGAACATCCAATGAGCTTATTAGGGCCTCAGTATGAAATATCCCTAGAGGAAAAGTTCAAGATGAAGACTAAATCATTCAAAGCATTCAATACTTTCAAACACTTTTCTAAAATAAAATTTTAAATGAGAAATTTAAACTTTTAATCAAATATTTTAATAAACAGCATTTAGAAGTGCTACAAAGGGAGCTAATTAGTATACTGCTGTATTCTCTCAGATTCACAATAGATCTAAAAATTTTTTGCTCTGTCTGGTAATGTGCAAATGGATTTTTTGCGCCACAAAATTCTCTCCAGGTGCTTCAACATCTCTACAGCTGCACCAAACTTGGCGTCCCTTAAACCCCAGTAAATAGGGACCAATGTTATGAATCTGAATATCTGAGGTGCAGAGGCCAGCATGATGGAGCCACAGGCTTCCCAGCAGTACCCCATGATTCTGGAAACTTTAACCAACCCCACGACCACTCCCAACCCCACCAGCCCTCCCTCTCCAGCAATGGTTTTTTCAAGTAAAGCTGCAGCTGCCACCTTGCTGGAAAAGGTATTTAGTAATTATCATTTTTTTAATAAAAAGCAGTTCACTAACACAAGGGGGGCAGGAAAAGTTTTTACATTTGAAAAGGAAAGGGAAAAACGGATAGACTTGGCCACATAAAGTTTACAACCTTTTGTACATTTGTCCCAATTACCTCTATACATACATAAAATAACTAAATGGTAAATAGCAATGCTGGTGGAAAAACCTGCAATATTTGGTTGAATGAACACAATAAAAAACAAGCATAAAAGCACTCAGACTGTAATATAGTATACAAAAACAAAGGATGCAAACAGAAAGAGTGGTAATTGGCAAACATAGCCACAAATTTATTCAGGCTTTGAAAATAATTTTAATGGAAAGCTCTTTGGTATAAAATATATGTATTAATTTGCCAAAAGGGGTACCAACACAAAATACCAGAAATCTGTTGGCTTTTATAATGGGGTAAAAACTTACAGTTCCAAAGATGTGAAAATTTCAAACCAAGCAACTATGAGAGGTGCTTTCTCACAAAAGTCAGCTCCCACGTGTTGAAGCAAGATTTCAGGTGATCTTGGCCTGGTCTCTCCTTCCCCTTCAGGCTTTGTCAGACCCAGGTGATTCACTCTCTTCCTCATTTCAGCTTCAAGCTGGTATAGGACTTTTTTCTTAGGGATTCTTATGTCAGTCTCAGCTGTTCAGTTCTCTTCCCAAATTCAGCTATAAGCTATTAAGCAAATGGCTGCTCTCCCCCATGGGCCTCAGCTGTTTGAGCCTTCTCCTTTCTGTCACATGGCAGGATCAAATATGGCAGAGCTCTTTCTTCTTGTGGCTGTCTGAGTAACTGTTTATATGAGACCCAGCAATGGGATGGGACACAATTTGAATCCCACCTCATTGACATTGTACAATAAAAACCTCTAGAGCTATAATAGGTAATCTAATCAAAGGCCACTCAGCAGAATATAATGCAATCAAAGGTTATCATGCCCAGAAAAATAGATTCATTTGCAAACATATTTCTCTTTTTGGGATTCATAAAATAATCTCAAACTGCCTCACCATATAACGCCTATTAAATATTTTTTTTCATGTGAATAGACATCTGGAAAGAGTGGCAGCTTGATATTATTTATGAATTCAAAATGAGATATTGATTATATTTGTAAACTGGTCTGTTCCTCTGGGTTTTATACCCTTAAATTGTATTAAATTCAAAGGTTTACATTTACTTGGTTAAATCAAGATTAGGGCTTTGATTCAACCATGTCATTAGGATGACTCATGGTTGAGTCCCTGCCCCTTTTGTGGTCTATATAAGTGGATAGTCAATCAAGGAGAACACAGGAGAAGATACATGGTAATAGAGAGAACTCCATAGACATAGCAGAGGAAAGAATTTTGAACCTGGGGCACTGGAGAGGCCTGAGCAATTCACCTGATTGGTGGTAGCTAAAGAGACCAGAGCCTTGCACAGCTGAGAAGGCATGAAAGAAACAAGCCCTCCAACCTACAGCTGAGATTGGAAGAAGCTGGGCCCATGGAGCCTTAAGAGGTAGAATGGAGGAGAGACCAGGCAGAGGTCACCCACTATCTTTCTCCAACACATGGCAACAGTCTTTGGTGAGGAATTACCTCTAATGATACCTTGAGATGGACTCTTTAGGGCTTTGTAACTATAAGCTTTTACCCAAACAAGTACCCTTTATAAAAGCTAACAGACTTCTGTTACTTTGCATCAGCACCCCTTTGGTTGACTAATACAGACAGCATGTTACAATGACTAGGTATCAAGAATTTTGTTGCAAGGAATATTGTTGTTAATGGTATAGATCTTTCTCATCAATACAATAACATGCTCAAATATAATTCATCTTAAAAATAAGAGATATCCTCACTTAACTGTAGGTTCCTCCACTGCTATTAACCAAATTTTCTGACCTCCCCTTAATGGCAAAGGTCCTGGGGCAAATGTTTATCTTCTCTGGAACTAATTCATCCCTCCCCTTACTCCTTCTAATAGGGCTTTCAATCCCATCACTAATTGTCAAAAATAACTTCTGCCTTGTTCAGGCCAATCAACACATATTTTTAACATAATAAATAAATGCATTAGTTAATTAGTCAAGCAAGCAAACACTGATCTCTCCACTCTGGGAAAAGCTGAATTACCTCTCAGATGACCTCAGATTAAGTTCTAGACTTCAATTCTTTCTAGGCCAGAGGTAAAACCTGAATTACCTCTCAGATGACTTCAGATTAAGTTCTAGACTTCAATTCTTTCTAAGCCAGAAAGGTGAAAACTATGGACCCCTTACTAGATCCACACTATATTGCGTATTATTTAATAAATACATTACACCCACACCAACATGTCCTTACAAGAAAATTTTTTTTGAAATTCAATTCAAGCTCACAGACCCCTTGTTAAGAACCCATGCTCTAAGCTTTTCCTGCACTAACTACTGGGCCTCTTAATATGTTCTTAGTAGGCTTTATTTCTTCCCTCATCTCATTGAATTTGTTTGGACACCTTTGATTAGTTGCTCCACTTTCTGCATCTCCTCCTGCTTTTTAGTTTGTTCATTTCACTGAGCCATGTCTGACTGTTTCTTAGTATGGCTTTTAAGGTTTTGCTGAAGTTTAGGCATCTGTTTATCTTGATGAGTTTATTCTATTGGACAGTTTCTCTCTCTTGCCAAGAGTTTTATTTTTGTTTAACTTTGTGTTAAGGGTATTCTTGGACACTTGGTTTCACTTCTTATAAATCTTTAGACTTGCCTGTATTTAACTGAAAAAAAAAGAAAAAGGAAAAGGAAGGAGAGAAAAAAGAAAGAAAGAAAAATAAATAAATAAATAAATAAATAAATAATAAAATTGAAAATAAAAGATAAAGAAAAACAGGAAGAGAAAACAGAAATGAAAAAAATAGGAAAAGGAAGAAAGAAATTAGGAAGAGGCAAAGAGAATGAAATAGGAAAAAAGAAAAGTAATAAAGAAGAAAAAATATAAAAGGGAAACAAATGCCTATGTCTCAAGCCATAGGCTTTTGGCTAGGTTTGTCATCAACCAGCCATGCCCATGAATCATTCACCCCATGGCCCACCTATCCATAGGTACCCAGATAGAGAAAGGGGAAAAAACTGGCATCACTCTCAAGCCTCTGACCACGGGCTATTTCCCCCTTTCTGATCACATTGTCCCATTGCTAGTCACTCCTCCCGTGCCCATCTGGGTACCCCCTCTCTGCCCTGATTGTCCCATGCCCTACTACTCTCCCAGTTCATGTTTTGGCACACTTACCCTGGCCCAATTGCACCAGAGCCTGCCACTTGCCTGGGGTCCACTTGGACATCCCATCACTGGCCAAAATGCCCCCTGATTTGCCATTCCCTGGGTGCCCAGCTGAGCACTCCTTCACTCGATTAATCACTCAGCTTCCTCATCTCACCCCTGGTGCCTGCCTGGGCACCCATCTCCAGCTGCCCTCTTTGATCATCACCCTGTTCCTGCAGCTTCCCCTAGGTCCAGCAAGGGTACCTGCCTTCCTGCAGCTTCTAGAGGAGACATGCAGACTGCCATTCCCTATTGTGCAATGTTGGATGTCTACTTTAGGTATTTTGATGCTCAGGTGTAAGGTAGACATATAATTACAATTGTTATATTTTCCTAATGTATTGATCTTTTATTATTATTAAATGTTCCTCTTTGTTTGTAGTAATATTTCTTTTCCTTTCTGCTGAACCTTTTCAGTTCACCTATGTGCATGGACTCAGCCTCAGGTTAAGCTAGTTGCTTATGGGTGACTGAGGCAACTCTAGGTTTGACAAAGAAGGAAATTAAGATTCTCCACCCTGCCAATCTGGAGAAAATAATTTCTGTTTGGCCATAGTGATCTATTCCTTATTCCACATTCATGTGTTGAGCAGTCATGCTAAGCATTCACATAGTCTTCAATGCATCTGTCCTTGCCCTTGCTCACCACTGCTGCATCATCCTTCACAACTCTCCCCTCTCACATTCTCCTCTAGAGGCACAATGAACATCACTCTTTCTGTAAAGATTTTGTGCTTATTCTTGCATCTGATCTTTTCACTGGCTGTTCCCACATCCTACAAGTATCTGACAGACAACTTCTTGACATCAAGGTCTCAACTCAGTGGTCCCTTCTACATGGAATCTCCCTGCCCCCAAAGCCAGTGAGTTCCCCTCCTCTGGACCTGCCCTATCATGGCACACCTCCATGCACTGCATTTGCTTTATTGTCTGCTTCTGTCATTAAACTGGGAAAATGTTACAGCAGAGTATGGATGTGTTTTGATTGTGTTTTTAATCTCAGTAAGTAGCTCAGAGCTGGATAATGAGGAAACTTGCATTAAGTATTAAAAGACTTAATGAACAATGTATTGTAAGTAAATTAATACACAACTTTCTGGGCTGTGAAAACCTGGAAATTAATTAGAGATCTTCTGCAATCTGCCATGGAGCAGATCACAGTCTTTTGAGACTAGTCACAATGCATCATCTTTCTGAGTTAACATTGTCCAGTCACAATGGCATGTTCAATATGATAAAAGGAATATATGAAAAGCCCACAACCAGCATTCTACTTAATGGTGAAAGACTGAAAGCTTTACCTCTAACATCAGGAACAAGACAAGGATGCCCAATGTCACCACTCCTATTTAACACTGTACTGGAAATTCTTATCAGAGTAATTAGGGAAAGAAAAAGAAATAAATATTCAGATTGGAAAATGAGTCAAATTTTCCCTATTTGCAAATGTTGTGATCCAGGTACAAAATCAAAACCCATAAATCATTAGTGTTTCTGAACAACTAAAATAAGAAAATATCTAGGAATAAACCTAACCAAGGATTAAAGGACTTGTACACAGAAATGTACAAAACATTGCTAAAAGAAATCAAAGAAGACCTAAGTAAATGGAAGGACATTCTGTGTTCATGCATTGGAAGACTAAATATTGATAAGATGTCAATCCTACTGAAAGCAATTTATAGATTCAACACAACCACAATCATAACCAACAACATTTAAAGAAAAGGAAAAGCAAATCATCAAATTTATATGGAAGAGTAAGGGACTCCAAATAGCAAAGACATCTTGAAATAGAAGAATGAAGTTGCAAGACTCACATTTCCCAATCTTAAAACTTTTTACAAAGCCTCAGTAATCAAAGGAGCATGGTACTTCCACAAGGAGAGATATTTAGACAAATGGAATAGAATTGAGGGCTCAGAAATCAACCATCACATTTACGGCCAACTGATTTTTTACAAGGGGCAAAGGCCACTCAATAGGGAAAGAATAATCTCTTCACCAAATAGTGCAGGGAAACTGGATCTCTATTTGCAAAAAAGAAAAAAAAAGTAGGACCAATATCTCACACCTTATAGAAAAATCAATTCAAAATGCATGAAAACCTAAAGATAAGAACCAGAATTGTAAAACTCGTAGAAGAAAATATAGAGAACCATCTTTCTGACCTCATGTTTAGCAATGGTTTCTTAGTTTTTACACCCAAAGCAAAAGTAATGAAAAAATAGATAAATCAACCCTAACAAAATTAAACTTTGTCCCCTAAAATGATTTTATCATGAAACTAAAATGACAACTTGAAAATAGGAAAATCTATTTCAAAACCAAATATCTAATAAAGGTTTAATATTTAGAATCTTATAAATGAAACCTTCAAAGTAACAACAAAAATGCAAATGACCCAATTAGAAAATGAGCAAAAGACTTGAATTGAAATTTCCCCTAAGAAGATACACAAATGGCTAGAAAGCACATAAAAGGATGCCCAACATTATTAAGTATAAGGAAATGCAAATCATTATCATATTGAGATATACCACCTCTCACACTTTAGAATGGTTGCTGTTTTTGTTTGTTAACAGTGGACCAGGAAATGAAACATGGGTTGACTTTGCAGTGAAGATTTATTAATTTAAAAGCTTACAGTTCTGAGGCCAAGAAAGTGTCCAAATCAATGCATCATCAAATGATGCTTTCTTCCCAAGTTGCAGCTGTGGGTGATCAGGCACATGGCAGAATTGGCTCTTGTCTCCACTTGCCTCTGGGCCTCATTTCTTTTGACTTCTTGCTAAAGTGGCTTCCTCTCATATCTGGGTTCTGTTTATTTCATCTTCTGACTCCTAGGGCCTTCTGTCTCAGCTTGTGGGCATTTATCATTGAACTTCTGTGTGTTTCTGCATGTTTTCCCTATTTATAAAGGTTGCTAGTAAGAAAATGAAGACCCACCCTAGGCCACACAAAATAATCCTGGGTTTTTAAGTGAAATAATTTAATCAAAATTTCCCACCTACAATAGATTCAATGCAATCCTAATCTAAACCAACAACCTTCTTTGCACATACATAAATGGATCCAGTCTAGCAGCATAATTTTCTGGGATCCACAAAAGATTCAAACTGTCATAAATGCTATTAAAAATGGAAATTTACAAGTTTTGGAAAGAATGGAGAGAAATGAGAACACTAATTCATGGCTGATGGAAATTTAAAATGGTGCAGCCACTGTAGGAAACAGCTTGACATTTTATTGGAAAGTTAATTATAGAATTACCATATGACCCTGCAGCCCCACTACTAAGTATATACACAAAATATTTGAAAACAGGTACTCAAAGAGATATTTTCACATTGATATTATTGGCAGCATCTTTCACAATTGTCAAAAGAGGGAAGAAACATAAGTGTCCATCAACTGATGAATATATAAAATATGGTATATACATACAATGGAATATTATTCAGTTGTAAAAAGAAGGAAGTTCTGACCCAGGCAACAGCATGGATGAAAATTGAAGATATCATGTTGAGTGAAATATACTGGACACAAAAGGATAAATATTGTATGATCTCACTTACATGATATAATTAAAATAAGCAAGCTTATACCATCAGAATCTAGAATATCAGTTACCAGAGGATGGGGCAGGGCTAGGGAATGAGAATTTAAGGCATAAAATGCAGAGGATTCCTATTCAGAATGATGGAAATATTTTGGTAATGGATGGTGGTGATGTGAACAGAATTAACAGCACTGCAATATATGCCTGAATGTGGCTAAGAGGGCAATTGTTAAGTTGTTTGTATGGAAACACAGAAAAAAAAAATGGTTCTGGAAACCCATGCAACTGCTCTACATAAACATTGAAGCTTGCCTAAAACCATAGACTTAGTTAACAGCATAATTATAAAAAATGTGCTTTTATCAATTGTAATGAATATTGTATTCCACACCAGTACAAGCTTTAACCACATGGTGGTATATGGGAATTCTGTATTTCATGCATGTCTGTTCTGGGAACATATAACTTCTCTAATAAAGAAAATATGGCATTAACATCTATTGAAAGAATTTTTTTCATGCAAAAATCAATTAATTAATTTATGAATTTTAAAAATACTCACAAAACCATGCTTATGCCTTAAATAATTAACAATATGTACAATTAGAGCTGTGTGTGAATAGCAAAAGCTGCCTCAGAAAGAGGCCAAATCTTCATTGTTTGAGCAATGTTTACTTAGCTTCTATGATATTCTAGACACAGATATTGTCATGCCCCTGACAAGTATGTCTGCATTGCTGGGGAATAGGCCCATCTTAAAGCTTCTGAATTCTTATTTTAGTGATATTTTTTGGCTATGTATGAATCAATTACATATTTATGAATAGTGTTTTCTTTTGCTCTCACTTGCAGGATAAGTAGTGTATAAATTGGGAATTTAGATGCAATGAATTCACCTTATAAACTTTAAAAATTGTTATTGAACAAGGCAAGGTGTGTGCAAACAAGTAATCAAGTAAATTGTGGTCAATTGCTTAATTGTTCCTGATTCCTCACACTGTTATATCTTTGTCCTTTGCCATGTGTGATTGTACAGTTCTTCTCATTAGAGGCAAAGGACATGTTTATCACCACATTGATGTAGGGCTTGGCTGGTGGCATGTGAGAAGAAGTGAAGGGTATCATGTTGAACCTAAGACTCAAGAGGTATTACAAGTTGCCACTAAGTTCTTTTGTAGATTTTTTTCTTGCATGAAAAATACTTGTCCTGAGAAGTACACTGACTAGAGAACAAAAAACACTTGTTGCAGACCTGAACTGAACATGTGTATTGAAGCCAAGCCCTTGTGAAATCAGCCAAGCAGTCCCATCAGATCTGAAATATGTGTAAATAAGAAATAAATGGCCACTGAGTTTTTAAAATAAGAAACATTGACACCAAACTTCCCAAATCTGATGAAGTATATTAATATACAGATTAAAAAAAAACAGAATAAACCAGAGTAGGTTAAAGTAAAGACCCACCCTAGGTAAAGGTATTAGTCAGCCAAAGGGGTGTTGAAGCAAAGTACCAGAAATCTGTTGGCCTTTATAAAGGTATTTATTTGTGGTAAAAGCTTACAGTTACAAGCCCTTAAAGAGTCCAACTGAAACTTACTTTACTCACCAAAGTCTGCTGCCACGTATTGAAGTAAGATGGTGGATGATGCCTGTAAGTGTTCAGTCTTCATCTCTTTCTTAAAGCTTCATGGGCAGAGCTTCTTCCAATCTCAGCTGTATGCTAGAGGCTGTGTTTCTTTCTAGGCCTTTTTTGCTGCTCAAGGCTCTGGTCTCTTTAGCACAAGCTATCAGGTGAATGGCTTTTCTCCCTCCAAGGCACAGGATCAAGTTCCAACCTCTGCATTGTCTATGGAGTTCTCTCTATTCCCATATGTCTTCTCCTGTCTTCTTGGCTGAGTGTCCATTTATATAACCCAACAAGGGGATGGGGATTCAAACCTGCATGCTTAATGACATGGTTGAACCAAAGCTCTAATCTTGATTTAATCAAGTAAACATAAACTCTTAGAATTTAAATC
>JAQZBX010019647.1:0-33624 GCA_029593785.1 Cabassous unicinctus | reverse complement strand
CAAAGGCACTAATGGAAAAGGTAGTCAATATGCAAGATCAGATAGGCAATTTCAGTAAAGAGGAACTCTATGGAAGAATCAAATGAAAATCAAATAAAAAAATATAGTAATAGAGATGAAGAATACCTTCAACAGAGCATCCAAAAGCTATGAGACAATATTAAGCAGTCTAACATATGTGTAATTGGAATTGCAGAAGTAGAAAACAGAAAGAACAGGGCAGAAGAAATACTTGAAGAAATAATCACTGAGAATTTTCTAAAATTAATGACAAACTCTAACCACAGATGCAAAAAAACTCAGAAAACACCAAGCATGATAAACACACACACACATACACACACATGGACACACATAAACACACACATACACACACACAGACACACATAAACACACATACCCCATAGGTTTATCATATTAAAACTTCTGAAAACCAAAGATGAAAAGAAAATCTTTCAGGCAGCCAAAGAAGAAAAAAAACATTACTTACAGAGGAACAAATTTAAAACTACATGAGCTACCATTACACACTTAATGGAATGACTGAAAACACAAAAACAAAAACACTCACAATACCAAGTGCTGGCAAGGATGCAGAGAAACTAGAACTCTCATACATTGCTGGCAGGAATGCAAAATGTCACAGCTACTCTGGAAAGCACTTTGCCAGTTTCTTATAAACATAAATATACACTCACCATACTATCTAGAAAACCCACCCCTAGATATTTGTCCTAGAGAAATGAAATTGTATATTCACTTATAGCAGCTCTATTCATAATTGCCTCAAACTGCATACAGCTCAAATATCTTTCAGTGGGTAAATGAATAAACAAAATGTGTTACATCCATGCAATGGAATTACTCAGCAATAATAAGGAACTAAACTATTGATACACACAACTTAGATGAATCTTAAAGGCATTATTCTGAATGAAAAGAACTAATTCTCAAAAGTTTATAGATGAGGATTGTGGGAGGATGACAAGTAGGAACATCCAGGAATCAGTTATCCCACCAAAACAACTATTGAACTGGCAGGAACAGTCTGACTCAACAATTTTTAAACTCCAGAGTATATAGAACAATGTACAGCATCCAAGGGAGAGAGGAAGAGGTCTATAAATTATAGCAAATACCTCTGAATTTCACCCTCCCAGTAGTGGCCATCATCCCCCAGTCTCATGGAAGAGAACATGGGTATTGGAGCTCAGTTTCTCAGCATAACTTCCTGGTGCCAGGGTGGGACATAAAAACCTAGTCCTCCAAATCCCCTGGGGATGTGGGGAGTGGTCTGATTGCTGATTACTTTTCAATCAGCTACTTCACATTTACTGGGGATCAGCTCTGAAGGTGTCATTGTTCCAACCAGCCTTGGGCAAAGCAGCAGAGGAGTCTTAATGACAGCACCCTTCCTTAAAACTACAGAAACTAGTGAAAGGATTGCATTAACTGAGCAAGTGCTGAGTTAATCAAAGCAGCCTGGAACAAAGGACTACATGCATTAAGTCATGCAAGAGAGCATTCGGGAGAGGATAAAAATCTATTTCAAAGGATAAAGAGAAGGAATTCATTCAAACTTTTGTAAACTGTAAATGAGAGAATTCCTAAGGCCACTAGCAGGCACAAGCCCAGGAAAAGAAGCAGGATCTATGACTCCACACAGACTCAGGTAACTCAGAGAGGACTCTACACTGCACATTTGCTTCAGGCTGATTTTTTTGATAAGAGGGCTAAGCTCTGAAGGAAACCATGAGCCAAAGCAGGGCCAATTTGCAAAGAATATGATAAGTGTTTTTTACTTTGATTTGTTTATTTTGATTAGCTCCTTGTATTCAAGAAAATCTCTGTCATTTCTCTAACTGGATATAAACCTCAGGAATAGACAGCCCAGAGACTACATCCCAGAGTTAACACTTTAAAATATTAAAATGTACTGTGTGCAATGAAAGACTGCAAGACAAATAAATAAACAGGAAATGATGTCCCATCCAAAGGAAAAAGATAAAAATCCAGAAACCATCAATGAAGAGGACCAGAATTTGGACTTACAAGACAAACACTTTTAAACAATGATCCTCAATATGCTCAAGGAGCTAAAAGAAAACACAGAGAAATAACAAAAGGATATGAGGAAAACAATTAATGAACAATATGAGAATCCTTTTTAGATTCTCAATAGGAGCCAAACTGAAATACTGGAGTTAAAGAACACAAGAACTGAAATGAAAAATTTCCTAGAGGGTTACAACAGCAGATTGGAGGTGGCAGAAGAAAGAATCTGTGACCTAGAAGACAAGACAATTGAAATGATTTGGGCTGAGGAGCAGAAAGAAAAATAATTTTAAAAAGCAAACAGAACCTAAGAGACCTGTGGGACTCCATCAAGCATACCAATATATGCATTATGGGAGTCACAGAAGAAGACAGAAAGGGGTAGAGAGAATATTCAAAGAAATAATGGCAGAAAACTTCCCAAATTTACAAAAGAGATGAATACGCACATTCAAGAAGTCCAATGAATCCCAAACAGGATAAATTCGAAGAGAACAATGCCCAGACACAGAGTAATCAAACTGTTTAATGCCAAGGACAAACAGTGAGTTCTGTAAGCTGCAAGAGTAAGGCAGTGAGTTATGTAAAAGGGAATCACAATAAGATTAAGGGCCAATTTCTCATCAGAAATCATGGAGGCATGAGGGCAATGGTACAAAATATTTAAAGTGCTGAAAGAAAAAAATTGCCAACAAGAATTTTTATATCTGGCAAGATTTTCTTACAAAAATGGGAGGGCAGGTAATTAAGACATTCCCAGATAAACAAAAGCTGAGGGAGGTCACTACCACTAGGCCTGCCCTACATGCAATGTTAAAGAGAGTTCTTCAGACTGAAGGGCAAGGACACCAGACTGCAGATCAAAGTGGCATAAAGAAATAAAGACCTCCAGTAAAGATAATCATATGATTAATTATAAATGGCAGTGCTGTTGTATCATGTTTTTTGGTATGTAATTCTACTGCTTACTTCCTACAGGTGTTAAGATGCAAATGCATAAAAAGTAATGATAAATCTAAGGTTTTGGATATACAATGTACAAAGGTATAATTTGTAACAAGTACAAAAATAAAAGTAGGGGGGACAGAAAGGAATAGGAACTGCGTATGTGTATGCTATTAAATTGGCATCAAATCAAATATGATTCCTATATATTTAGGATGTTAAATTTTAACCCCACGTTTAAAAAAAAATGTGAAAAATTCTGACATAGATGAGAAAAGATTCAATATGGCACAATACAAAAAATCAAATAAATATGAAAGTAGACATTCGCAGAAGAATTGAAGGTCAAAAAAACATATCAGTTGCAAAGATTAAATAACACAATGGCAGAAGAAAGTTTTACATTATTGGTAGTGACTTTAAATGTAAATGGATTAAACCTGCAAGTCAAAAGTGAGATATTGGCAGAATGGATTTTTTAAAAATTACCCAACTATATGAGACTTTAAGAGACTCAGCTTAAATTCAAGGATAGAAAAATATACCATGCAAGTAGTAACCAAAAGAGAGCTGGGGTAGCTATACTAATATCAGATAAAATAGACTTCAATAAAAAACTGTTATGAGGGACAAAGACAGTCATTACATACTGATAAAGGGGCCAATTCAATATGATGATGTAACAATTATAAATATATACGCACCTAACAGCAAAGGCCCAAAATACGTGAAGCAAATACTGACAGATTTGAATGGAGAAACTGATAGTTCTACATTAACAGTAGGAGACTTTAATACACCATTTTTAATAATGGATAGACTATCTGGACAGTAAATCAATAAGGAAATGCAAGACTTGAGCAATACTCTAAACCAACTAGACCTAACAGACATATATAGAATACCTCATCCAAGAGCAGCAGAATACACATTCTTCTCAAATGCACATGGATCATTCTCCAGGATAGACCATATGTTAGGTCACAAAACGAGTCTCAATAAATTCAAAGATATTGACATCAGATAATGTTATCTTCTCTGCCCACAATGGGATGGAGCTAGAAATCAATAACAGAAGGAGAAATGGAAAATTCACAAATATGTGGAAATTAAATAATGTACTCTTAAACAACCAATGGTAAAGCACAAGGAAAATTAGGAAACCTCTTGAGGTGAATGAAAATGAAAATACAACCCACCAAATCTTATGGGATGCAGCAAAGGCAGTGCTGGAGGGAAATTGACAACGTTAAATGCTTACATTAAAAAAAACAAGAGAGATCTCAAGTCAGAACCTAATCTCAAAATGGAAGGATCTAGAAAAAGAAGAGCAAAGTGTGGTTGTTTGAAGTTGTATGCACCCCAGGAAAACGTTCTTAAATTTATCCATCCTGTGCATGTGACCCATTGTAAGTAGGACCTTTTGATAAGGCTACTTCAGTTAAGGTGTGATGCTCATTCAGGACTGGTCTTGATTCTCTTACTAGAGTCCTTTATCAGAGAATGAAATTCAGACAAATAAAGAGAAAACCATGGAAGCAAGAAGCTGAAATCAACAAAACCCAGAAGAGAGGAGAGAGACCAGGAGATATCACCTTGTGCCTTGCCATGTGACAGAGGAGGAAAGCAGCACCAGCAGCTGGTCTTTGGGAAGAAAGAATCACCTTGATGATGCCTTGATTTGGACATTTTCCTGGCCTCGAAACTGTGAGAAAATCATTTCCCATTGTTTAAGCCAACCCATTTCATGGTATTGCTTTAAGCAGCCCAGGGAACTAAAACAGATCTTGGTACCATGAGAATGGGGTGTTGCCATTGCAAATACCAAAAATGCGGAAACAGCTTTGGAATTGGGCATGATTATAGACTGGAAGAATTGTGAGCCTCTTGACAGAAAAAACCCAGATTTCTTTGAAGAGCCTGTTAGTAGAAATGTGGATGCTAAAGTTACTTCCAATGAGGCTTTAGACAGAAAAGATGAATGTGTTATTGGAAATTGGGGGGGCGGGGGGGGAGGGGAGGCAATTATAGTTTTAAGGTGGCAGAGAACTTGAGTTCTGATGTTTGATGGAAGGCAGAATTTGAGAGTGATGAGCTTGGATGCCTGGATATTTACCAGAGGTAAACACAGTGGTTTGTCCTTGCAGCTTATAGCTAAATGCAAGAGAAAAGGAATAAAATGAGAACTGAACTCCTGGTCACAAAGAAACCAGAAATTGATGGTTTGGAAAATTTTGAGCTTCCAGAAAGTGAGTCCCCAGAGAATAGTGCTCCATGTGAGGATTTAACTGAATCAGGAAGCAGTTAGCCACTTCAGTGCAAGTAAGGATTGGAGATGCAGTTATCCAGAAAGGATCTTTGGAAAGTTCTTTTGTCTGATGGTTTGGACTTCTGTGTACTAAATGAAAAACTGAAGAGTTTTTGGCAAGATCTGTATGAATGGAATGACTGCCAGCCCAGACTAAAAGGGACAGAAAAGGGACAAAAAAAATCATCTCAAGAGCAGAACCATGGAAACTGAGGTCTAGACCAAAGACATCTTGGGCCAAGAGAGTGGGCCCACCATGTGTGTGGAAAGGGTGAGTCTGCCCCAGTGCTTGGAGAAGGCGGGCTTTCCACCCCTTAACTCAGGAATAGTGCTGCCACACCATTGTTCTCAGAGGGTGGAGCCTAGGCTCCGGGGATTTTGGAGAACCTGGCTGCTGTGCAAACACTTGGAAGGGTTGGGACTTCTGCTCCATCAGACCTAGAGGACAAAATATCGTTCCACAGATGACTCTCAGACCTTGAAATCTAATGGATTATGCCCTGCAGGGTTTTGAAATTGTTTGGGACCTGTGGAACCCCCATTTTTCCCTATGGAAAAGGGAATGTTTATTCTATGCCCATCCCTCCAATGTCTATCAGAAACAGATAACGTGTTCTCTAGGTTTCACAGGTCCACAGAAGGAGGGGAATTGTGAGACAGGATATACTGCACCCATAACCAATTTTTATGAGACTTTGTACTAAGCATTGTTTCTGAAATGACAATGCTTTGGGGATATTGTGATAAAATGAATGTATTTTGCATGTAGGAAGAACATATCTTTTTGGGTTCCACAGGTTGGAGTGTGGTGGTTTGAAGCTATATAGACTCCAGAAAAACATGTTCTTAACTTTATCAATTTCTATGGCTGTTGACTCACTGTAAGTAGGATTTTTGATGTTGCTACTTTAGTTAAGGTGTGACGCACCTCATTCAGGATGAGTCTTAATCCTATTACTAGAGTCCTTTATAAGAGGATGAAATTTAGACAGACAGAGAGAAATCCATGGAAGCAAGAAGCTGAAATCAACAAAATCCAGAAGAGAAGGGAGAGACCAATTGACACCGCCATGTGCCTTGCCATATAACAGAAAAGCCAAGGATTGCCCATAGCCAGTCTTTGGGAAGAAAGCATGGCCTTGATGATGCCTTGATTTGGACATTTTCCCAGCCACAAAACTGTGAAAGAATAAATTCCCATTGTTAAGTCTATTCATTTTGTGTTATTTGTTTTAAGCAGGCTGGAAAACTAAACACAAACTAAACCCAAAGTGACGAAAAAGGTAAGAAAGAACAAAGAGTAAAGTGGAGATAAATGAAATAGGGAATAAAAAAGAGAGGGAATCAACAAAAGTTGGTTCTTTGAAAAGATCAACAAAATTGATGAACATTTGGCTAGACAAAAAAAAGAAAGAAGGAGGGAGGACACAAATAACTAAAATTGAAAATTAAAAGGGGTATTATTACCAACCCCTTAGAAATAAGAAGGACTATGAGAGGACATCACAAATAACTGTACACCAACAAATCAATAACCCAGATGAAACAGACAAATTCATAAAACACACAAACTACATACACTGACTCAAGAAGAAATAGAAGATCTCAATAGACCAATAATTAGTAAAGAGATTGAATCAGTCATCCAAAGCCTCACAACAAAGGAATACCCAGGACCAGATGGCTTAACAGGTGAATTTTACGAAACATTCCAAGAAGAATTAATATCAAACTTGCTCAAACTCTTCCAAAAAAACTGTAGAGGGAACACTCTCTAACTCATTATATGAGGCCACCATCACTCTTATACCAAAGCCAGGTAAGATACCAAAAGTTAAAAAAAAGTGCAGACCAATATTTTTTATGGATATCAATGCAAAAATTCTCAGCAAAATACTAGTAAATTGAATCAAGAGCACATTAAAAGAATTATACACCATGATCAAGTGAGATTTATCCCAGGTATACAAGGGTGGTTCAACTTTAGAAAATCAATTAATGTGATACACCACATTAACATAACAAAGGAAAAAATCACATGGTCATCTCAATTGATTCAGAAAGGGCATTTGACAAAATCCAGCACCAGTCCTTGATAAAAATAATTAGAAAACTAAGAATGGAAGGAAATTTCCTTAACATAATAAAAAGCATATATGAAAAACCCATAGCTAACATCATACTCAATGGTAAAAGACTGAAAGTGTTCCCTCTAAGATCATGAACAAGACAAAGGTGCCCACGCTCACCACTGTTACTCAGCTTTGTATTGGAAGTTCTAGCAAGAGCAGATAGGCAAGAAAAAGAAATAAAAGGCATCCTTCTTAAAAAGGAAGAAAGAAAACTTATTCTGTTTGCATATGACATGATCCTATATACAAAAACTCCTGACAAATCCACAAAAAGAAAAAGCTACAAGACTTAATAAACAAATTCAGCAAAGTGGTGGGTGCTAGAACAACAGCCAAAATCAGGAGTGTATCTATATACTAGTAAGGAACAATTTGAAGAAGAAATAAAGAAAAAAGTCCATTTTCAATTGCAACTAAAAGAATTAAATATCTATGAATAAATCTAACCAAGGATGTAAAAGACTTGTACACAGGAAACTACAAAACATTGCTGAAAGAAATCAAAGAAGAAAAAATATTATATGATCTCAATGATATGAAATAATTAGAATAAGGAAATTCATAGAGTCAGAAACTAGAATATAGGTTATCGTGTCCATGTTGGGGATAGGCAATGGGGAGTTATTGCTTAAATTGTACAGAGTTTCTATTTGGGGTGACAGAAAAGTTTTGGTAATGGATGGTGGTGATAGTAGCACAACATTGTTAGTGTAAAAACTGCACTGAACTATATATTTGAATGTGGCTAAAAGGAGAAATTTTAGGTTGCATATATTACTAGAATAAATTTTTAAAAACCCATAGGACTGTATAACACAAACAGTGAACCCTAATGTAAACCATGGGCTATAGATTATAGTGCAATTATAAAAATATTCTTTCATCAGTTGTAGCAAATGTACCACGTTAATGCAAGGTGTTAATAATAGAGTGGTATATGAGAACTCTGCATTTTATGCATGATTTTCCTGTCAACCTACAACTTCTCTAATTATTAAAAATGTTTATGTACTATATGATTCCATTCATATGACATTCTAGAAAAGGCAAAAACCGTAGTGGTTGCCTAAGGTTGGTGGTTAGAGGAGCCGTGTATGAAAGGGCAGCATGAGGGATTGTTTGGGTGTCATAAAACTAATTTGTATCCTAATTGTGCTTGTTGTTGCTACAGGAAACTGTACATGCTAAGATTTATAAAACTGTTCTCCCAAAACATCAATTTTATCGTATATAATAATTTTAAAAGAGAAAATAAGAAATACATTGAGACAAAGAAATGCAGTGAAATTTTTAAACTAGGAAACTCATGTTCCAGCTAATGTGATTTATTCCTCAATGATCCTTGGAATAATTAATCCAGATCCTGAGTTTTTAATAGCATGAAGTTATCTTGATTCCTAGTAAAATTCTACTTATGTGCTAGGGCAGCCCCTGTTGCCTTGCTATTATGCAATTCTTCATTGGGCCAGAGAAACCTTGCTCAGCACAAGGGTAACATCCTAGTGGTATGATGGAGGGCCACCAACTTCATAATAAAAATACATATCATAAAGCTAAAATTTTCTGCCTCATTCTAATTTCTTAGTGGCAGAATAATGCCACTGAGTTATTAATTTGTGCTTTGTTCTTCCAATATTTTCTCTCCAGCCTCCAGTCTAAGCAGGAAGACAGGCTTTTGTTAGCCCTTGCCTCAAAGGAGGTTGGGAGAGGGGTTGCAGAAGTAGCCTGAAGTCAGCCAGTCTTCATAGTTTTTGTTTGCCAAAGTCTAATCTCAATGAGGGACAATGCTCAAGTTGAAGGGATGGTGAGGAGTGGTTAGAATTCCTTTGATGGGTGGTAGCATCAGCCAGAAGGAGAAGAAGGGATGTAAACCTGCAGTTTCCAACAAGAGGACACAGGGCCAGCTGCTGCCGTGCCCTAGAGTAGAAAGAAAAGTGAAAGATACCTGGGAAGGAAAATACTAAGCACTGGAGTTCCAATCACAACAAAGCTTTCCATCCTGGTTTAGCCGGACTCTCAACTCTGCCTCTTCAATTTAGGGACACCTCTGGGCTCTGCCTGAGTTATGCTCCCTGCTGTGGTCTGAAAACTCAAAGCAGCAAGCTGGGGCAATTATGGAGTTAACCTGATTTGGTTTCTGTTGAGGACTGAATCGTGTTGTTCACAAAGGCATGCTCAGGTCTCAACCCTTCATCCTGTGGGTGTGGGCCAATCTGTAACTAGGACCTTTGAAGATGCTATTGATTAAGGTGTGTCCAAACTGAATGAGGGTGAGTCTTTATTCAATATGGCTGAAATCCTTATAACCAAAGGAAATTGGGCACAGAAGGAGAAGCCACAGGGAGCAGCTAGACATCAAGGAAACCCGGGAGAGAAAGGAGAAGACATGGCCATGTGCATTGCCATGTGGTGGAAAAGTCAAGGAACCCCAAAGATTGCTGGCCAGCCAGAAAATATAGAGCCTAGAAGGAAGCAAGCCTTCTACCCTCTGCAGCCATGAGCCAATAAATTCCTCTTGTTAAGCCAATCCACTGTATGGTTTTTGTTTCAGCACCCAGGAAACTAAAACAGTTCCCATCTCTCAGGCATTAATGTCTTTTGTCTCAAAAATGAGGATGAAAAAAAGACTTTTTCAGACAAACAAATGCTGACAGAATTAATAACTAGCACATCTTTAACAAAAATATTAAAGGAAGTTCTTCTGACAGAAGAAAAAATGATACCAGATGGAAATTTGGATCTACACAAAAGAATGAAGATTGCCATAAATGGTTAATATGTGAATAAATATAAAATACTGTTTTCAAATTGATAGTCAATCTTCCCAGTACCACTTATTGAATAGTCCAGTATTTTCCCATTACAATGAAATGCCAGCTTTTATACATCAAATTCCTTAAATAAACCTGGATCTTTTTATATATTTTCTATTCTATTCTAGTAGCCTATTTGTCTATAATTATATGACACTACCACTCTATTTTTGCTTCAATTGCTATATAGTTTGTCTTAATATTTGTTAGGATAAGTTCACATCTTTCTTCAATTTCAAAACTTGTCTTAATAATTTTTCTATGTTTATTCTATGATATAAACTTTTAAATCAATATGTCCTGTCTCCCAACTACCAAAAAAATCCTGTTGGAATTATGATTTAAATTGCAATAAATGCATATATTAACTTTCAGTGCAATGGTTAGTTGAGAGCAAGTTTTCATTATGAAATAGGATGGAAAAAGAGATCGGGCATTCTGGTCCTAGATAGAACCATGGGATGTTACCTTTCATGCTGAAACAGTGACAGCCCATGATAGTTAGCCAATAATTGCTCTGTTGGAGACTGACTGGCAGAGGGCAGAGCTGAGAGGAGACCATCCCAGGCCAGGGAAGAGGAGAGAGGATTTTGTGCATGTAATGATATTTCTGATTGATCCAGCTTAGTGGTCTCTCTTGGAAATGGGCAGCATTTCTTTGAGGGACAATTTTATTGCCAATAGATTCATCCAAGAAAGAAATGGGGAAGGGGAGGTTATGATCATTCTAGAGAGGTATATAGTGCCAAGTGGGGAGAAAATCTTCCAATCTTCAATCATGGGGTTAGCCGCATGGTTCTGCCTCTCATGCTTATATGTGCTGTTTCTCAAGATAAAGATAAAAGAGGACATGGACCTGTGATTTTTAAAAAGAGGTAAACAAAAATACTATAAAAGAATTAAATAATTTTTAAAAAAACAAACAATTAAAAGATTACATGTTCCAAGAATTTAAATTTCCCTAATGTGCATGGAGGACTCCTTCAAATGAGGTAGCTCCAACGCTCCCCATTAGTTGACTGTACCAACTACCTGCCCACAGGTAAGGTAGAGCTTGTCACAGGGAGGAGGAGGGCAAGGACTTCTGGCCTCTAATCCACCTGAGGGGTGGGACACCAAGATTAAACCTTGCCTTATTCAGAGTTTTGCCTAGAGTTGACTGTTCTTCATCCTAGAGGTGGTTTTATTTCCCCACTGAAAGTCTAGACTGTGAAAGCTCTGAGATAAAAGCTTATAACACATATAAATGTGCTCATATTTTGCCTAAATCCTTTCATCCAAGAATTTCAGAGCACTGTAAAAACTACGTGATGTCAGCGTTCAGGTGTCTTCATCTTTTATGTGAAATAACAGAGAGAAGGAAGTGTTGAAGTCACTTTGAGCTGGGGATGACTCCAAGATGAAGCAGAACATGGAACTTACACTTGGAACATAAACTTGGAAAGGTCCTACACTGAGTGCAGCTTTCTCCCAGCTTGAGTAGACAGTTCAAAAACATCAGAACGGTGCCCCAGGAAGTGGCCTGATAGATACATCTATCATTGACTCAGCAAGTATTCCTTCAGCTCAATGCTGAGCCCTACATTTAGTTATTAGACAGATTCAAAAGAAGGGAAAGATGGGCTCCCTGACATCAAGGGGCTTATAATCTACTCAGGGGAAAAAAGACACAGAAGCCTAATGCAAGATGGTAATATCATGAGTTCCTAGAGGATAGAGACTGTTTGACTCAATTTTTACTCATAGGACCCGGCTCAAAGAAAAAAGTAAGCTAAATGGAACATTTGCTTAGTACAAAAATGAGCAAGATGGGTAATAAGCTCCAAATGGGTTTCAAGAATGGAGGGTTAATGATGGGCTAAGCACAGAGGGAAGGCTACCTGTGAGAGGAGGTATAGGACCTGGGCCTTGAAAGTCTTTGAGAATGAATTTCTACATGCCTTAGCATCTTCCCCCTCACCCTGCACTGTGTGTGGCTCACAGGAGGGAAATAGATGCCACCAATTAACTCTTCTCTTTATCCAGGGGAGAACCAGCTCATTGATTTATTGTACAAATGCTTTTGAGCACATGCCACGTGCCAGGCATTGCTCTATGCTGTTCTATATGCTAGAGATGTAAAAATGAAGAGGTCAGGCATGATCCCTGACCCTGACACTCTTGGAAAGCTGTGGGGCCATGGGCTGGCCTTGCCTCTGACCTCCCCTTTGTGTTGGGTCACAGGACTGTCTTCATACTAGAGGCTAATTCATCCTTTTCTTTCTCTTTCCACCCAAAGAAGAGAGACGGAAGCCCATTAGGATCCCTGAGTGTAGTGTAAAGGTTAGCAGTGACTATAAACAGCAGATTATTCACAAGCCCTTGGGAATCTCTAATGAGAAGAAACTGTTACACTCAAATTCTCCAGTGACAGTTTCTTTGGGGAGGTTCCCTTGGGAAACATTGACTGGACAAAATGCAGTTTTTTGTACTATGCATAATCCATTACTCCTAGGAAAAGAGTGGAGTTGAAAATAGTGCCAGGACACTATAATTAGCAGCATGATTCTCATAGCAATGAGGAAATTAGATGGGGAACCCAACCCTATCCCCATGCTCCCATCTCCTGCCTTCCTGTGTTTAGATTTTAGTTCCATTTTCACCACCACTTGCTGAGGTAAAATGGAGACTGTTTCCCACAAATACTTACTTTGTGGATACTGACATGCTTCCAGATCCATTCTCTGATTTCACTAGCTGTGTATCTGTTCTCTGACCCTGTCCAACAAAGTCTAATACACCCTCAGCATTTCAATGAACAATTTTATTATAAAGCAGGGGTTGGCAAACTATGGTGAGTAGGCCAGATTCAGCCTGCTGCCTGGTTTTGTAAATAAAGTTTTATTGGAACACAACCATACTCATTTGTTTATGCATTATCTATGGCTGATTTTGCATTGTAACAGAACTGAATAGTTATGACAGAAACTGTGTGGCCCATAAAATCTAAAATATTTACTATCTGGCTTCTTACAGAAAAAGTTTGCTTATCCCTTTTACAGAATAAGGAGAGAAATTTAGGATACAAATTCTGTACTTTTCATTATATCACAAATACAGTTGTTTGCATAAAGAAAATTATATTTATATATGTATTTTTTTCTGGTAATTGAATTATATATGTTGTTGGGGTAATTTATCATCATAAGAATCCAATAGGATTTGTATGTGCATTCCTGGTTTGTTGGTTCCAAGGTGGTGAAGGCTAATGAATGATTCATTCCATTGAGTTCAAAGTAAGCCTGGTAAACAGAGAAGTAAAACATTTTGGGATGGCCTCAAATGAACTTTTTAAGATCGTATTAGAGAACTGCAACTTAAAGGAATACTTTGTCTTAACATGTACCTCTCCTCCTCTGGTCAAACTACCAAGTTTTCTGTAGAGGAAATAGAAATACAGTCATAGACTTCATGGGGTTAATGTCCTTTACAGTTTGGAATGAAGGAGATAATCTTAAAGATTCAAAGGAAACATGTGGTATGACTTCCTGAAATTAAACCCTTCCTAGGAAGCAGAAAGACAGAAAGATCTTATCTGCTATAAATTATCCTGTTATTAAACTTGCTGAGAGACCATAAGAGCAGAAAGGACTTTTAGCAAGCAGTCATTTTATTTATCTTGATATGAGATGATTTGTAATTACATCTTCACAGCTAGTTGATAGTTGATTGGTTCTGAAGAGAGGTCTAGTTCTTGAATTTGCTATAAATAGCTTTTATTTATGGGGAGGAAATTTACTCAGCTAACATCTCTGCCAAATCTACCAACCAATAGAATAGCACAGATGTGCTGAGTTACTGCCATCTAGTGGATGAAGAGAGCAACTGCTTTAACTCAGAGCAGAGATGGAGCTGGGGGCTAATGTTCCAGGAACAGGTCTCACAAGCAAGCCTAACACAGCTTTGCTCAAGTTGAAAATATGAAACATATTTGCAGATGATATAATTCCATAACTAAAAAACTAATAAATTATATTTAAACTATTAGAATCAATAAAAGAATTTGGAAAAGAGGCTGAAGGTAAGATAAATATACAAAATTGTAAAGCTTTTCTATATACTACCAGTAACTAATTGACAACATAAATGGAAAAAATAATCTCATTGTCATTAGCTATGAAAGCTTGGGAGAATTGGTGTCCTCTCCTCCAGGAAACTTACCACACCTTCAAGCAAAGTATTTGGGATCATAACAATGACCTGATAGCTTTCCAAAACTCCATAAGGCTCTCAGGACTAATGCCAGTCTGTCTTATATCCTTGTTTTATATCACTCCTTTTCAGAACTCCAAATCTTCCTGTTAGTTTCCATGGGTTCTCTAGACTCCACACTAATTTTGAACAAACCTTATTTCCAGTCTAATTCCCCATCCTACCCCTTCTTCCCAAATTCTTTCACTGAGCTCTCTAAAACTCTAAATTTATGATCAGAAACCTAATTTTTGAATGAATATCTTCAGAGATCCTTGTTTTCCTTTCAGCCCTCTGGCAAGCACGCTGTTTTTTCTCCCATACTTCATGTTTCTCAGATCCAGGAAGGAAATAAGCATATTTCTTATCCACCACTGCTTCTTCCCACTCCAAAACCACCATTTCATGTCTTCTCTTTCTTCAAACCTCTTACTCCCTTTCCCCCAAACTCTCAGCTGATGACCTCATCTTACACTTGACTGAGAATAGGAGCCATCATTGAAGAAGTCCCCTTGCCAGCCCAAATATATAGACAAATGTTTCTCAACCAAGGGCAATTTTGCCCTCAGGCAATATCTAGAGACATTTTTGTTTGCCACATTGCCTAGTGGGTAGAGGCTAGGAATGCTGTTAAACATCCTACAATGCATAGGACAGAACAGCCCAAATGTCAGCAGTGTTGAGACCAAGAAACCTTGGTATAGACAAACCTCACAGATACTCTTCTCTTCTTTCATTCCAATGGGAAAAGTGTCTCTGTCCCATCAAAACTAGTCATCTCTTTTCTCAAGAGCTTTCCTTATGAAATTGTCATCTCTCTTTCTGTATCTTCATCTCCCCCTCACTATTTTATGAATTCAGTCATTCAACAAAAATGTTATGAACCCTTACTATACGCAAGGTGCTCTTCTAAGTACTGAAGATACAAAATAGATGAAACCCTTTTACATTCTAAGGAGTAAAACAATCAACATTATAAATAAGAAATAAGTAAAATACACAGTATTAAATAGTGGTGAGTGCAAAAGACATAAAATAAAGAGGAAAGAGGAACAGAAGGGGAGGCTTGAAATTTTAATTAGGATAGCCATGGAAGGCTTCTCTGATTTGCTGAGGTTTGAATAAAACCCTGAAGGAATTGAGGGTGAGACCCATACAAATATCTGGGGGAAAGCATTCTAAACAGAAGGGAAAACAAGTGCAAAGTGGTAGCATGTCTGGTGGGGAGTTTGTCTGGTGGGTCCAAAGAACAGAGAGGAGGCTGGGACAACAGGAGTAGTTTGAACCAAGGGGAGAGTTGTAGAAGATGAAGTCAGAGATGTAATGAAGCCAGATCATAGTATAATTTTGGCTTTCACTCATCTAAGTATGAGGTGGGGCACCTTCAGAAGATTTGAGCTAAAAATTTCATCATTTGAGTTAAACACTGGAGTCAGCACTCCACAGCCATGAGGCCACTGCCTGTTTTTGTAAATAAAGTTTTATTGGAACACAGCCATGTCCTTTTCTTAACATATTGTCTGTGGAGGTACAAAGGTAGAGATGAGTAGTTTGACAAACCATCTGTCCACAAAGTCTGAAATATTTACAGCTTATCCCTTTACTGAAAAAGTAAAAGAGTTAAGGAAGGGCATTCTTAATATAGCCAGAAAGCCCAATCCATAAATGAAAAGATGTATTTGACAGTATAAAAATTCAGTCATTTGATAAAAGTTATTATAAAATAAAAAGACAAATAAAGGAAGATTGGAAAATATATTTATCACAAATAAAAAGTTAACATTGCATGAAGAGTTCCTGCAAATTTATGGAAAAGAGAAGAAAAATCTAGGAGGAAAAATAGGCAAAGGATATAAACAAGTAATTCATAGAAGAAAAAATGCAAATGAGTAATAAACATACTAAAAGATGCTCAATCTTAATACAAATTTAGGCACAGGAAGATACAATTTGTCATTTTAAAATTTAAAAGAGCAATAACTAGTGTTAATGGGAATGCAAGAGAACAGGCATTCCCATCTATTGCTGGTGGGAATGTGAATTGCCTCAAACTTTTGAAAAAATAATCTGACATTATCTATTAAAATTAAATTTTATGTATTTCTGAACAAACAATCCAACTTTGGGGAACCTATACTACAAAGGTAAAATACATGCATTAGGATATTTTTACAACATTATTTGTCCTGGCAAACAAACACTGAAAAAAGGCAATGTCCAACTATAGGCATCGATAATACCTAACAGTAGGTAGCCATTGAAAACATTGTATTTCAGGCAAAGGCTAATTTTCTTAATATTCAGAGAGGTCCTGTTAATATTTCAAAGGACAAATAATTCTATTTTCCAAATGGGCCTAGAATACAAAGCTCACAGAAAAAAAAAAAAAAAATTCCAAATGCCCTTAAAAATAGGAAAAGATACTCAATCATACTCATAGTAAGAAAAACAAAAGTCGAAACTACTCTGAGATCCCACATTTTTCCTATCACACTGGCAAGGGACGGAAAGTTCGATGGCATGTCTCTTTGGCAAGGGTGTGGGGATTTGGGTCTTGCATTACTGGTGGAAATGTAAATAGTATAACCTCTCAGAAGTGTAATTGAACTATAGGTATAGGATAAATAAAGCTGGGAATGGGGTGGGGTGTAAATGCTCAAATAAAGCAGGCTGGGGAGGGGACTGCAGGAGAAAGACTTGCAGAAGGATCAAGCCAGATGGGTATCTGGGGGGACAGGGTCCAGGCCGAGGGAGCAGCCACCACCTGAGGCTGCAGAGGTGGAGTGTGTTGGAGGAATGGTGAGGAGCCTGCTGTGGCTGGAGGGGAGAGAGAGAAGGAAAAATGTGGCATGGCCCCTCTCTTCAGCTGGCGAACTTTGGCCTCTCTTGCTACTCCATGAAAATATCCTTGCTATTTTTGTTATTCACTGTGTCCCTTTCTGGTTTTAGGCTTCCCCAGGAAACTCTATCTGCCATCCCACTACTTCCTACCGGTCATCCAGGATCCCCTCTCTGCCCTTATGGCAGCCCTTCTGTCTGTGAACCTTAGTCCCCCAGGACCTCTCTGGCTTTCCTTCCAGAATACCTTTGCTTTTCAAAGTTCCATTCCTCAGGAGTCAGCCAAACACTGTACATGCAGGGTGTACTTCCACTTTGAGTTGTTCGGGGGTGATTTGCCCAGGTGCACCACCAACAACTCCTCCTTTTTTTATATCAAGCACTCAAGGTCATGTTCGCAGTCACTGAAACAACACTATGCAGGCCTGCCGACAGATCAGACAATGAGCACAATCTCTGAAGCTGACAGAAGCTTATTTGTGACCAGGACAAGAGGAAACTGTGTGAAAGAGGGAATTTGCCTGCAAGTTCGTCTGCTGTCATTCTTCTCAATAAATATGAGACCACAAACACTTCCCAAAAACCTCCTTAGCTCAGACAGTTCTCCCTAAAACTTTTTTGGCATTGCTAAAGGCTGTCAGCTTTGCCAGGGTCCTGTACCAGGCATGGGATTGGGAGTGGCAAGGGCACTGGGGAAAGTGAGAAAGGGTGGAGTTTGGCAGGCACTCCTCCTGCTGCCAATCAAAGGTCTTGAACTGCTGACCTTCTCCCGTCAGAGAAGTCATTCAGCTGATGTTGCCTGGGAACACAAAAGCAAATGAAGCATCGTCAGTCAATAGGTAGTGGGATTTTTCACTTGGTTGTTGTGCTACCTTTTCAAACAAAATATCGGAGGAGATTTCTGGTTCATGATGGCCGAGTCGACACACGTTTTTGTTTTCCATCACTCCTGAGAGACCCCTCTGTCAAAATATCAATATACCAAAGCCCCCTCACCCTTCCAGAGACCACCAGCAAAACTCTGGTAGAGGCTTTTATTTCTCAACATCCTTTTTGTTACAGTGGGCCTTGGACAACTACAGCTCAGGCATAGCTGGGGAGTCCCTGAGCCAGGAAAGGCAGGGTGGGCAGGGTGAAGAGCTGCAAGTGTGAGTCACACAGACTCTGGCTGGCCCCTGGGCTCCTGGCTTAACTTTTCTGAGCTTCTGTTTCATTTCTAGGTGAGACTGAGAGTATTCATCTGAGATTATAGAGCAACTTGCACAGAGTCTGGAACATATTTCACTTCCCTTCCTTTAAAACAATTGCCTAATTTCTCATAGCTAGCAAGTGTCAGAGCTGGGATTCAAACCCTCAGAAACTGACTGCAAGCTCCATAAAGCAAGAATTATCTTGCTGGTTCACTACCGTATCCCCAGCACTTAGTTCAGTACCTGGCACATGGCAGACGTTAAATATACATGGATGGAAAGATGGGTGGATGGATAGACGGACGGACAGAGACGTGATTGGACCAACCTAGATCTGAATGACTTCAAAACTTATGTCCTTAATCACCACACCAAATCACCTCCTTCGGACTCTAAAGTACCATGTAAGGCTGGCCAGAAACTATATCCAGAGATGCCACTTAAAGCAGAGGGGCTTAGAGACTATGGACCTCAGAAAGCAAAGTCCAGACTTGGGTTGAGGAGGAAGATTGTGGTCAGACAATAACACAATCTTCCAGGGAAACAGATGTGGCTCAAGTGATTGGGCTCCCATCTACCATATAGGAGGTCCAGGGTTCGATTCCCGGGGCCCCCTGGTGAAAGGTAAGCTGGTCTGCAAGGAGTGCTGGCCGACACAGGAATGCTGGCCCATGCAGGAGTGCTGGCCACAATGGGGGGCCAGGGGGGGCGGCCTGTAGAAATAAATAAATAAATAAATCTTAAAAAGAAATAATAAAAGCATAGGAGTCCAGACCAGAGGGTGTGAGCAGGAAGCTCCTAAGAATTAAGAGGAATCCTGTGTGGCAGGAGTTGGGCACCATCCCAACACAGGCACGGCACCTGTACTACCTCATGCTTGGATTGAGCCAAAAGACCAAGAATCAGTGAGGTGTGATGTGGAGCCAGAAGCTCAGGGAGCCAGGTGCTTACTATATTTATTCATGTATTTATACCCTGCCTGGTTCCAGGAAGACCATAAGGCACCTTACAAGGACACAGAAAGTACAAGGTAATAGAAATAAGAACTAGGTGAGAAAGGAAAAAACAAATAATGTGGATTGGGACTTATGAGGCAACCAGAAATGACACAAATATTCATGTCTTAAAATCCTATGTGCTGGCTGAGAATCACACACTGGCCTCTAGGCTTTCTAGAGGCCAGCATTAAAAATATGTCTATGCTTCCTGACGCATCACAAAATTGACCTTGTCTGTAAGATAGAAACAAACCAATTGCTCAGAAGAAGCACAATTCTTCTGGTACTAGACAAAATGTATGCCATGGTTCTTCATTATAACCATACTCTGAACCTCCTCAGAAACATCCTTGTGGAAGTTCTCTCTCAAACTGCCCCCACCCCAGGCCCAGCTCTCGTTTCTCAGGAACACAGCTCACTCCTGACTGGAGGAGCAAAACCACCAGGCAAGGCCCCAGGCCTTTGTCACGGGTCACTGAGGAGAGACAAGATCTATTACACTGCACAGCAGAGTCTCTCTAGTCCAGACGAGACTAAAGCAGCGTTTCCAGTTTATGCTGGTTCGTTTTTGCTCACTCTTCTTTACTGCCAACTGCTAGAAGGAGAGGAGGTGAGAAAGGAAAAAAAGAAGATGTGGGGCATGTCTGGAGAGAGAAAGTAGCCCACTCCTGTATGTCCACGTGGAGCACCTCCGCTGGAGGGGTGCACCTTGCCTCTTGCGCCGCTCTTATCACTCATTCTCAATACAGTGTGGGAGCAATAGCTGAGTGGTAGGTGACAGCCAACAGTTAACATTCCTAATTGGATAAAGCTTTTTTCAGTTTCCTGGGCCGCTTAAAGCCAATTACATGAAATGGGTTGGCTTAAACAATTGGGAATTTATTTGCTTACGGTTTGAGGCCGAGAAAATGCCCAAATCAAGGCATCATCAAGGCAATGCTTTCTTCCCAAAGACCATTTGTCAGCAAACCTTGGTTCCTCTGCCACATGGCAAAGCACCTGACAGTGTCTGCTGGTCTCTTCTGGGTTTCTTGATCTCAGCTTCTTGTTTCTCTCTCTCTCTCTCTCTCTCTCTCTCTCTCTCTCTCTCACTGTATTCACTCTATTTTAAAAGACTCCAGTAATAGGACTAAGTTCCATCCTGAATGAGGTGGGTCACACCTTAACTGAAGTAGCTTCATCAAAAGATCCTACTTACAATGGGTTCACACCCATGGGAATAGATTAGATTTAAGAACATCTTTTTCTGGGGTACCTACAGCTTCAAACCACCACAAAGTTTATCTTGTAAAGGACTATATGCAGAAAGGATCTGTTATCTTTTCATCTGTTTCTACTCTAGGCTTTCCTGGGTGGGTAAGTTTACCAGAGAAGGGGGGAAAGTAAGGGAGTAGAGAGCACTGGCAAGCTGATTATTTGTACTCCTTAGCCGTGTGTTCCAACGTTGCTTATATTGTTTTATTTCCATCTGTCTGATTCCCATTTCTATCTCTCAAGTAATTCTATACTTGGGTAGAGACGAGAAGGACTATGGGAACCCCTCAAGCTCCTACAAGAAGATTTTCTCTATCTGAAAGACGTTAAAAACTAGAATGAGCTACACAAGGGCAGGTATCGTGCTTGATCTTTGTATCAATTATCAAAATGTCTTGCACCTAGAGCATTCACTTATTCACTTCAAATACCCTGTGATTGTCAACAATTGCATTTAACTATGATTCAAGAAATATGACATCTGAGAATTATCCAGTTCTCATCATGTAATCGAAGTTTACATCATTTATGTCAATTTCATACCTGAACTAACTATAGTGAGGGTGGTGGAGCTAATATGGTTGGGTGATAGGAAGCTTGTCCTGAGGTGATGGTCAGAGCTTCAGTTACACACATCCTGGTATCATGGACACTTTCCCACAAAGTTTGACTTAGAACACTAAGGAACATTTCCTAGAGTAAATGCAAGAGTGCTATTTAAAATCTGTGCAGAATAAGGAAACTGTAGCTTTTAAGCATGAAACAGAAATTTCTCTCTCCCACTATTTTCCTGAGAAAACTCAGAGATCCTTAATTGACCTGAGTTTCAGTCTATTTCTGGATCCATGTAGGACACCAAATCTGCTAATAGGAAGCATCATCATCATGTTATTTTTAATGATTTGGCACTAAAACTTTCCTGACTAATCAATTATTTCCATCTCAGCTAAACCTTCCATCTAAGGGTCTCCAGCTCCTTGTTCTGTCAGCATCCCTTTGCTCTGTTTCTCTCAGAGCCTTTAGAGCTGACAGGAAGCTCTAGAGTCCTTCATCTATAAAGTTCTTCTCAGAAAGACTGTAAGGCCTGAGAGCTGAGATGAACTTCTGAAGGATATGGAGTAACTTGCTTATCACTCTATTACCAGCCTTCTTCTAAACCTTTCTTAATTATCTCCTCTCTCAAAGAGTTCTCATTAAGATAATTTAATGAACTCATGTAACTGTGATGGGGGGGAAACCTAGAAAATATTAAATTCTTGTCACTTCTACTACTACAATAGAATTGAAAAACACAAATGAATATCAATATTCTACCTCATAGATGGTTGAGCAACCAATTTACACATAAGGAAACACAGGCAGTAAATTGTCAAGGATGGAAATGCTTACTTCAATAACAACAAAACAAATGCCAATTTAAATAGTTTCAGGTTATTATTATACACCTATTTAAACAATTATTAAGCACTGTTGATGATCTGTTCAGAAATAGATATCATATATTTTGAGAAAGCAATTCACCAATTTGTATCAAAACTTATGAAATCCTGATCCAATTTATTCTATTTTATGAAATTTACCACAACCAGAAACTAACAAAAACAACAATAATGTATAAAAATATTTGAAGTGGTGCTATTTATAATATACTATTTATAATAGTAGAAAATTCTGAGTAACCTAATACCTAACAGTAGGAGAATGGCTAACCAAATTGTGACCTATCAGCACAATTGTTACTCTACTACTCAATGGCTCTTTTAAAAATGAGTGGTCAGTCAATTCACATTTAGCATATATATTTATATGGTTAGATTTATGCCCACCGTTTTTCTATTTGTTTCTATGTGTCTCATGTTTTTCTTCCCTTCTATTCCTCTTTTCCTGCCTTCTTTTTTGTTAAACAAACCTGTTTTAGTGTTCCGTTTTAATTCCTCTGTTGATTTTTTTAGATAAATCTTTCTGAGTTATTTTATTAGAGATTGTTCTAGGGATTACAATGTGCATCTTTAATCACAAATGACTTCAGACTGATATGGACTTAACTTTGGTAATATATAGCAACTTTACTCCATAATAACTCATTTCTTCCCTCCCCTTTGTGTTACTATTGTTATATGTATTATATATATGTCATATATGCATCATATATTCATATGCATATATAATCTTATATAAAATATCATATAATTATATATATAAGATATAGATCATATATATATAATATGTGATATGAATATATCTTATATATCATATACATTATAAAACCAACAATACAGTTTTATAATTGTTGCTTTTAACAATCTTATATTTTAAAAGAAATTAAAAGATGAAAATAGAGAAAAACTATGTTTTACAGTCTCTTATATTTACTCACATATTTACCATTTTTGGTGTTATTCATTTCTTCCTGTAGACTCAAGTTACCATCTGGTGAAACTTCATTTTAACCTGAACAACTTTCTTAAATATTTCTTATAGGGCAGGTCTTCTAGCAATGGATTCTCTCTCTTTTTGTTTATCTGGGAATATATTTATTTCACCTTTATTTTCAATAGATAGTTTTGCCCAATATAGAATTCTCAGCTGACGGTTTTTTCTTGCAACATCTTGAAATGTCATTCCACTGCCTTCTGGCCTCCATTGTTTCTAATGAAAAATAGTTCTGCTGCTTTCCATTTTGTATTCTTGTTTTTAATGTTTCCATATTCAGATCTATTCATTTTGTTTCCCATGAGTTTTCATCCCTTTAATAGAGAGACATTTATTTCATGCACATCAAGGGTAAATATCGTGCTGTTTGTTTTCATATTTTCAAAGGTCTGTGGTAGCATTGCCGTTGTTGCTCGTTTAACTTCTTAATCTCACTGGGCTGCATCGTTGTGTATGGAGGGCGACTGAATCCAGGTATATCCTCCTCCAAAGTGTAACTTCTTGTCCTGTTGCTGGTTCATTTCTATGAAACATCCACATATGGGAGGTTTAACTGAAGTGGGAATGAGGCAGAGCTGAAGCACTGAGAACCTACAGAACCCAGACAAGCAGATGGGAGGTCCAGCCAGAGGTGGCAGGATGAATGACGAACAGATAGGCAGCCCTGCCAGTGGCGACTCGAAGCAGGCAACGTTCAGAAGGAAGATAATTAGCAAGTGACTGGGATCAAAACAGGATTCCTGTGCGACTCTATGCAAAGCACAAGATATTTGGGGTTAAAGAAGCATGACTTCCTCCTACCTCTGCAATCTGGAGCAAGTTACTTAACCTCTCTGAGCCTTATTTCCTCATTTGTAAAATAAAGCTACTAATGCCTATCTTAGAGGGTTCTTGTAACGACTAGAATTAATATACATAAAATATGTGGTGGGATATGTTGGATGTAGGGTTTAAAAAATGTTAACTGCTTATAGTATTTAAAGTGAATGGAGCCTCACTCCTAGAAAACCTAGCAAAGCTTAGACACAGGAACTAGGTGAACAAGGCGAAGATTCAGTTCTCAGAACTCAGAATCAAGAAAAGATTCCATTTACCTGCATGGGGGAACACAGAGCTGGGATGTGTTCTGAAATCACCTGAATATTGTGCCATAATTACTCCTATTCCTATTTGAAACAACTGATGACATTGGTATAAAACCATCATTTAACAATCTGTGAAAGTTTTTTTTTTTCAACAATGGAATTAATATACTAGTACCTTGTTCCAGTCCCCATGGTTGAATAACAAATTACTCCAAAATTTCTAGGCTTAAAGCAATGACATTTACTTTGGTCATGACCCTGCCATTTGACGTGGGAAGCTAGTCTATGCACCATCCAGCGTCATCTGGGGTGACCTGGTGGCTGGGAGCTGCCATAAACTGAAGACTCACTCACTCACGTAACTGGTGGTTGATGCTGTCAGCTAGACCTGAGGAGGGTTGCTGGTTGAAACACCTACTCAGACTCTTCATGTGACTTAGACCTGGACTTCTCACAACGTGAAGTCTGGGTCTATGGGTGAATGAAAAAGAATAAGAGAGAGAATGAGAGAGCGCATGCACTAGTTGTACTGTCTTTTATGACCTAACCTTTGAAGTCAGATAACTTTACAGTTCTGCTGAGACTCAGTGGGAAAAAACATAGAATCCATTGATGGAAGAGTGTCAACATCAAAATTTAAGAGCATGTGAGCTGAGATATAGTGATGTGGACATCTTTGATTTTTTTCAGACATGTTTAAGAAAACTTGGGATAAAAAATAAATGAAATTAATTTAGAACAATAATTTGATCTAAATGAAAAGTCGTGGTTCACGGGGTGATATGTAATGCACCTTCTGCAGCTACACATGTTAAATCATTGTCTTTAGGGAAAGTCTTCCATTTTCGTTTACTGACTGCAATCACAAATACCACACAATGGGTTGACTTAAACAAAAGGAATTTATTGACTCATGGTTTTGAGGCTAGGAGAAGTCCAAATCGAGACGGCAAGCTGGCCACTTTGGGGAGAAAGACAATGCTTTCTCCCCAAAGACTGTGGCATCCTGGGGCTGGCTGCTGGTGATCTTTGGTCCTTGGTTTTTCTGTCACATGGCAATGTCTTCTCCTCTGGGTTCTAATGACTTCCTGTTGTTTCTTGTGCTTTTTCTCTCTGTGTCTGAATTTCATCTGCTTTTAAAGGACTCCAGTAAATCCAGCCTGATTCATTGGGCCACACCTTAACTGAGGTAAAGTCTTCAAGAGACCCACCAGAATGAAGACACGAACATGCAGACCAAGAACATGTCCAAACTGAGGTACATAATTCAATCTACTGCATTTTTTAAAAATAGTTACTAATTTTTGAAGTAGATGCTGATACTTCTTCAGTAGATTTATGTCTTCTGGCTTTCATGTGGTCAGTGATATTACTACAGCTTCCTTTGTGGATGATAAATTTCAACAAACTTTTATGCAAGGAGTACATTAATCACCAGCTTTCTTGAGAAACAAAAATTTGACACAATATTTCATGAAATATGCACTCTTGTTTTTTAAGTTCCTTGCCACCAAAATGTCACCAACTTATTGCAAAATTAATAAGAGATTACAAGCAATAAAGAAACTGATATGTATTTATTCTGCATACTAAAAGACAAACAATTGTAATAATATTCAGAATACTCTGTATGTTTATGGAAGGGCTTTTCAGCATCCACAGCTTGTACATATATCATTTATTATATATAACCTGTAATTTCCCACTGACCACACCAACTGGTGGCCTTGTGGCTTTGTGCAAATGGCCCATATCAGCAACCAGCTGGTACACCAAGTGGCCAGCTGGGGCAATAGCATCAAATATTTATCCTATCATCACCTGAAACTGGAAAGAGGTAGCTATCTATAGAGTCTGAGTACATTTTGTTTTATCAGCAAGCATCCTGGATGTGTCACTTTAAAGAGAAGTGTTACTCACTTTGCATCAGGTAAGGATCAGGAAAAGAGAGAAGGGTTTTCCCTGGTCAACCTTCAGATTTTACACCTGTTAAAGTGAAAATTCTTTTCACTCTACATGCTCCTTATCGACTACGAGACAAGACCATGGCAGATCCTGAAGTACTACGTAGAGATGGTACCAAACTCATTCCAGATTATTTTAATGCAACTATTAATAATAATGTTTTCTTTAAAAATGAAAACATGTTGGAGAAATATTAAATAGGAGGTAAGTATTTGGGACAATAGTATAAAAAAGGATTCAACCAGGTATATTAGGACTTATGGTCACCCTAAAATGGGAATAATAATTAAACAGACCTTATTGTAAGAGTCATTACAAGCATTAAATGAAATAATGCTGTTTAAGCATTTTGTATAATTTAAAGTGATATATAAATATATCTAAATATTGATCCATATATGCATCTTGCACAGATTATTTCAAAAGAATTTTACCATCCTTTTGTAAATTTCCATAAAGTATCTTGCTGTGATTTTAATGGGTATTGCATTAAATCCATATATTAACCTAAGGAATATTGTTATCTTCACTATTTTTAGTCTTCAAATAAATAGTATCCTATAGCTCCCTGCTTACTCAAGTTTGCCTTTATTGTCCCCATCAGAGTTTTATAGACTTATTTAAATAAATCTTTTTGTCCTGGGTTGTACTAATAGCTAAGGATTTAATGTTCTGTTGCTATTTTAACAGACTCTATATTCTCATTGCAATTTCCAGGCCTGCATTACTAATGTGTAGGAGTGTGTGTGTGTGAATTTATCTTATATCCTCTTTTCACACATTCACCACATTTGATCTCATTGCCTCCTGTGGTTTCAATTCCAAAACCTCTACCCTGAGCTTTGTTCCTCTGAGTGCCAAACGCATCTATCCAACTCCTCCCTGTGGCCCAGACACCCCACAGGCATCTCAAATTTAATATCACCAGAAGAAAATTCATCTTCCTCTTAGAACCTCCTCCTCCTTTGATAGTCCTAATCACAGAGAATCATATGCCCTGCTGTACAAGCTAGAAACTCAAAAGTCGACCTCAACCCTGCCTACTCTTTCACCCTCAGATCTCATCAGACACCAAGTCATACATATTCTGTGTCCTTCATTTCTCTTGAATACAGCATCTTCCCTCCATGTTCAGGCCTGGAAATAGAGACAGTTTTTTGTTTTGTTTTGTTTTGTTTTTGAACTATTCACCCTCCACCCATTTTTGTCTGATTCTTCCCTTCCCTCCAATCCTACTGTATTAGTCAGTCAAAGGGGTGCTGATGCAAAGTACCAGAAATCTGTTGGCTTTAATAAAGGGTATTTATTTTGGGTAGAAGCTTATAGTTACAAGGCCCTAAAGAGTCCAACCCAAGGTACTGTAAGAGGTACTTCCTCACCAAAATCTGTTGCCACATGTTGAAGCAAGATGGCGGGCAATATCTGTGAGGGTTAAGCCTTCCTCTTTCCTCTTAAGGCTCCATGGGTCCAGCTTCTTCCAACTACCTGTAGGCTGGAGGGCTCGTTTCTTTCTGGGTTCAGCTGCTCTGGTGTCTTCACAAAGTCAGCTGTAAACTATTAGGTAAATGGCTCATCTCTCTTCCCTGTAGCTACAAGATCAAAGCTGACAAGTTCTCTACTCTTCCATGTTCATGGAGCTCTCTCTATTCCTCTGTATCTTCTTCTATGTGAGTGTCTGTTTATATAGCCCACCAAGGGGGTAGGGACTCAACCCTGCATGCCCTGATGACATTAAAGCCCTAATCTTGATTCACTCAAGTAAACATAAAGCCTTTGAATTCAAATCAATCAAAGGGTATCATGCCCAGAGGAACAGACCAGTTTACAAACATAATCTATATCTCTTTTTGGAATTCATAAATAATATCAGCACCTACCCTCACACACACTCAAATTGTTCTTCCTACTTCAACCACGGTGTCCTTTCTGAAACCCTGCTGCTCCTATGTTTAACATTCTTCAAAACTAACCTATAACTTTTAGGAGAAAACACAACTTCCTCCTCCTTTTAAGAGGATGCACAAGAACTGTGGCTTTGTGCCTGCCTCTATCTCCATCCTCATCTCTCAACACCGAGTCACCTACCCACCCACACCTCATTTATGATAGTCATGCTGATTTATTTGCTGCTACCCAAAGCAGCCAGGCTTTTTCTGTTTTCTGGACTTTGTATGACTCCCATTCCCTCCATCTGAGAACCCCTTTGAGTCCTCTACATCTCTTCTTAGAGTCCATTCATTTCCAGAAAACCTTCTCTCGCCTCCTTTTGGGTTAGACTCTACAGTTGCTTTGTCTGTCTTCAGAAGCAAAACCTGCATGTGCAAGGGGTGGGCATCTCTCAAGTGGGCTCATTTCAAGGACAACACAATATCTTCCCTGCTGTTGAAGTCTGAACACCCAGAGGAAAAGCAGATCACAACTGTATTAGTTAGGGTTCTCTCAGGAAACAGAATCAACAGGAGATATCTATCAATAATATGAGATTTTATAAGAGTCTTTCATGCGGCCACGTGGATGCACAAGTCCAGGTCCCGCAGGCAGGCTGCAAAGCAGGGGCTCCGATGAAAGTCCAATGAAAGGTCCTTGATGAGTTTCTGGGAGAAGTTGGCTGTCCAAGGACAAGCTGGGAAATTTTTGGATAAAAGCATCATCCATTGCTGATGCAATCTCCCTGATTGATGCAGATGTAATCAGTCATCCATGCAGTAAATTCACTGGTGACCAAAGTCCATAAATGCTTTTGTATTACAATTAGTCCAGTACTTGCTTGACCAAACACCTGGACACAATTACCTGGCTGAGTTGACACAGCCTAACCATCATAGTCCACCCCTTGTCAATGCTGCAACCACACACAATACCTTAAACCATACTTAGTCTCTAAGTAAAAACAATAACAGACAAGCAAACATATAAATTTCTGCCTAACAATGTTCAACTCGCCTGCATACAACCAGAAACGCATTAATTCCCTACAGAATAGGGTGCAAGTCCTCGGGTAATATTCACTCTTAAACTTCACATCCTTAAATATTATGATATGAAATTAATACAACTTTTCATTTGATAGGGGAAAAGGTTGGGGAAGGAAACAAGGACATTCATTTTGTGTACATATTCAATCATACTCATAACGAGGCAAAGAAGAAGGGTTCGTGACTATTACAGTCCTCGTTTCTGTAACTGGTCATGTAGTTGAAGTTCATATTTATCACTGCCATCTTCCACTACCCATTCCATTTTCCCGTTATCCTCAGCAAGCACTTCAGCTGGCCGTGGTTCTTTGCCTGGTGGGGTGACCCAAACTTTCATTCCCGAAGATTCTGGGCCATTGCTAGTCCTTCTTGAATTGGTTTGTTGCAATTTTCCATTGACTTTAATCACAGGGCATGGCAGTACTAGGAGACACCCTAGAGGATCTCCTGTATTCCAGGCAAATTCTTCTTTACTCCTATTATATAGATATAGCCCTATTTCCCCTTGATAGTCAGGATCAATCACCCCAGCCAGTACAGTAATTCCCTTCTTTGCCTGTTGATTCACAGGTAAGAGGAGCCCAAAGTGACCAGGTGGCAGTCTTAACTTCCAGTTCAATGGAATTGTTGTGTTCCCTGGTGGCAGCACTCCTCTTTTTGGGACTAAAACCTGTAGACCAGCAGAGCTTAAGGTTGCAGGGACAGGAAGCAAAAATTACCCTAGTGGGTCACCAGGGGTAACAGTGAGTGGTGCCACTCCCATTTCCACCCCTTGATTCCTGGACCCATGAATCCTGGTTATGGGAGAAACAGCACCATAAAGTGGATGCTGATTTAGAGCACACACAGCCTCCTGGAGAACATTGCCCCAGCCCTGCAAGATATTGCCACCTAGTTGGTACCATAACTAAGTCTTCAAAAGGCCATTCTACAGTTCTAATAATCCAGCTGCTTCAGGGTGATGGGGAACATGGTAAGACCAGTGAATTCCATGGACATGTGCCCATTCCCACACATCATTTGCTGTGAAATGGGTTCCTTGATCAGAAACAATGTTGTGTGGAATGCCATGGCAGTAGATAAGACATTCGGTAAGTCCACGGATGGTAGTTTTGGAAGAAGTATTGCATGCAGGAAATGCAAACCCATATCCAGAATATGTGTTTATTCTAGTTAAAACAAATCGCTGCCCCTTCCATGATAGAAGTGTCCCAATGTAGTCAACCTGCCAGCAGGTAGCAGGCTGGTCACCTCGAGGAATGGTGCCATATCGGAGACTGAATGTGGGTCTCTGCTGTTGGCAGATTGGGCATTCAACAGTGGCTGTAGCCAAGTCAGCCTTGGTGAGGGGATGTCCATGTTGCTGAACCCATGCATAACGTCCATCCCTACCTCCATGGCCACTTTGTTCATGAGCCCATTGGGCAATGACAGGAGAGGTTGGGGAAAGAGGCTAAGCATTAGTCACAGAGCGGGTCATCTTATCCACTTCATTGTTGAAATCTTCCTCTGCTGAAGTTACCCTTTGGTGAACATTCATGTGGGACACAAATATGTTCATGTTTTTTGCCCACTCAGAAAGGTGTATCTACATACCTCTTCCCCAGACCTCCTTGTCACCAATTTTCCAATCATGTTCCTTCCAAGTCTCTGACCATACAGCCAAACCATTGACAACAGCCCATGAATCAGTGTATAAACATACCTCTGGCCATTTCTTCTTCCATGCATAATGAACATCCAGGTGCACTGCTCAAAGTTCTGCCCACTGGGAGGATTTGCCCTCACTGCTATCCTTCAAGGATGTCCCAGAAAAGGGCTGCAGTGCTGCAGCTGTCCACTTTCAGGTGGTACCTGCATATCATCTGTAAACCAGGCCTGAGTTTTCTCCTCCTCAGTCAAATGATTATAAGGGACTCCCCAAGAGGCCAAAGATGCGGGCTGGGAAAGAGAAGGTAACATGGCAGGAGTGGTGACCATGGGCATTTGGGCTACTTTCTCATGTGTCACACTTGTATTTCACCTTTGGGGGCTTGTTGTAATTTTAGTCCAGTAATAGGTCTCGAAGACAAGAGGGGTGGTGGGAGTGCATAAGGAGAAGAATTAGAAATGTCTTGCAAGCTACTGACCTCAGGGCATTCCTTTGCATTTTCTTCTGGTGAGACAGGATTAATCTCCTCAGGAAGGGGTTGGAAGGCAGATTCCACAGACAGACTGGAGGTTGGGCAGTGCATGCTGGAATCTGGCTGGTACCTGCCTCATGGCTGGGAGGAGATCCAGACTTTCTTGGGCAGGCTGGAGACTGGGCAGTACATGCTGGAGTTTGGCTGGTACCTGCCTCGTGGCTGGAAGGAGGTCCAGACTCCCTGGGGCAGGCCAGAGGCTGGGCAGTGCAGACTTCCGTTTGGCTGGTACCACCTCAGGGCTGGAAGGCGGTCCGGACTCCCTGGGGCAAGCTGGAGGCTGGATGATACAAGGTTGACAAGGTGTGGTCTCCACAGGGCAGGCCATTACAGGTCTATCTGGTAAAGTCTCAGCAGAAATTAGGGTTCCAATGTTCCCACCAATATTATCATCATCCCATATGTCTCCATCCCAATCCTTGGGGTTCTACTCCTTTCCAATCAGTGCCTTCACTTTAATTGCAGAAACCCTGCGGGGTTGAGATTTAGTTGCCTCTGTAATTCTGCTACTTGTACAATGAGAGTCTGGGTTTGATTCTCAGATATCTCAAGTCTGTGGCTACAGCAGACAAGATTTTCTTTCAGGGCACACATAACAACTTTCACATCATTCATGCAGCACTTAAGTTTCAAATTTGAAGCCTTTAGCTCATCTCTTTCTTTTGTAACTGTATCCAGAGTATCTAGGAGGACCCAGCCAACATCATTATAACTTTCGACTCCACAAAATTCTGTTTAGGTGTTGAAAACACTCTCACCCAGATCCTTGCTTCTTATAAGCATGGCAGTAGGGGAATCCAGTGATGCTATTTTGCGTATCTCTATTGCCAGCTCATGCCATGGACTGTTAGCAACCTGTTCATTATTGGAAAGGGAGTCATTAGTACCCTTGAGTCCAATTGGAGTAGAGAGCCAATTACAAACTCCCAGAACCACCTCAGACATCCCATGTTTAAGACTGTTCCTCAAGAACCACTCCCGGTACCAAGCTGTATTGGTCAGGGTTCTTTTGGGAAACAGAATCAACAGGAGATATCTGTCAATAATATGAGATTTTATAAGAGTCTCTCACGCGACCGTGGGGATGCACAAGTCCAGGTCCCGCAGGCAGGCTGCAAAGCAGGGGCTCCGATGAAAGTCCAATGAAAGGTCCTTAATGAGTTTCTGGGAGAAGTTGGCTGTCCAAAGACGAGCTGGGAAATTCTCTCTGAATGTTGAAATCACTTCCCCTATTAAGGCATTCATCTGATTGGATAAAAGTGTCATCCATTGCTGATGCAATCTCCCTGATTGATGCAGATGTAATCAGCCATCCACGCAGTAAACTCACTGGTGACCGAAGTCCATAAATGCTCTTGTATTACAGTTAGCCCAGTGCTTGCTGGACCAAACACCTGGACACAATTACCTGGCCAAGTTGACACATTAGCCACATCACAACAACTGAAACAGAACAGAGCTTGAGACTTGGTAGTACATGAACTCAGTTTTCTAAATGTGAAGTGAAACTTACTGCTATATTTGTTTGACATTCATGCAGAAACAGCAAACTGTTTGTCACAATGGACTGAAATCATATCTAAATCTTAGAGACAACTCTCAGCTCAGTGTCCATTCCTAGCTTCTTCCACTTCTGCAAGGGTCACTGATCAGGGAAACAGGTGATCAGTATAACAGAGTGTGGAATAAGGACAGAGAGTCTGTGACATCTCCTCACCCGCTTGGGAAACCTGTCTGTGTTTAGAGACCAGCTTGAAGAACAAGTATATGTCATTCTGGGGGTTCAGCATCTGCAGAGGTACAATGATTAGGGGTGGTACAGAGGGAGATATATGAGCCCAAGGACCAGTCTACTGATTCCACCAGAGGCCCTATGGTTAGAGAGGGGCTGCAAAGATGCCAGGTGAAGGTGTTTTTATTTTTATTTTTGCAGTAAATTTCTGTCTTTAAATGTGTTAGAAGTGGAATGATGAAGAACTTCTAGTTTGACTAGTTTTTTTTACAAGTTTTTCAGCAAATTTTAGCATGGCATAGAAGAAGTGGGAACAAAATATGTTTCACCCCCTGCCCTTGTGGGCCACTTACTCTCTCTTTGCCACAGACATCCGCCAGAACAATGCACGGTCAGGCAGGGATCCAGCACATCACATTTTATTTACTCCATCATGTTCACTTTAGATTGCGCTCTTTCAGTCTATTTAGCTATGTTGGTTTCAAGGC
>JAQZBX010019646.1:0-33627 GCA_029593785.1 Cabassous unicinctus | reverse complement strand
CTTTAGGATTATTTTTAGGGTTAGATTTAGGTTTAGGGTTAGTTTAGGATTAGGGTTTAGGGTTAGGGTTATTGTTAAGTTTAGGCTTATGGTTAGGTTTCTGTTAGGGTTTATGTTAGGGTTTGGGTGAGTTTAGGGTTAGATTTAGGTAAGTGTTAGGTTTAAGGTTAGGGTTAGGGTTAGGCTTAGGGATACGGTTAGGATTAGGGTTTAGGGTTTGGGTTGGTATTAAGGTTGTGGTCAGGTTTAGGGTTAGCTTAGGGTTTGTTTGGCTGCTATGCACTTACTTTCACTCACATGTCAACACACAGTTAGGATAGGGCTAGTTTCAGGGCTAGAATTACGGTGAAGTTTAGAATTTGGCTTCTTTGTACTTGATTTCTATCACATGTGTACACGCAGCTTTTAACTAATTCTAAGCGAACTCAGTGGTTTTGGTTTTGCATTAGGATTAGGGTTCAGGTCTGGGTTCGGGTTATGGTTAGATTTAGGGTTAGACAAGAGTTAGGGTTATGATAAAGGTTGGAGTAGAGTTAGGATTTTAGGTTAGGGTTTGGTTTAATGTTAGGGTTAAGTTTAGGGTTAGGGTTAGGTTTAGGTGAGGTTTAGGGTTAGTTTAGAGTTAGGTTTAGTGTTAGGGTTAGTTTTAGGCTTAGGGTTAAGGTTAGGTTTAGGTAAGGGCTTGGTTAAGTTTAGGGTTAGTTTTAGGGTCAGTGTAATAGTTTAGGTTTAGGGTTAGGGTTTGTTTGGCTGCTATGCACTTGCTTTAACTCACATGTGAACACACTTCTTTACCTAATTCTAGGCCAATGCAGTGATTTAGGTTTAGGATTAGGGTTAGTGTTATGGTTAGTGTTAGTGTTAAATATAGGGTTTAGGGATGGGTTAGTTTTATTGCTAAGTTTTTGTTTAGGATTTGTTTGGCGTCTTTGTACTTGTTGTCTCTCACATGTGAACACACGGTTATTAACTAATGTTAAGCTAATGCAATGATTTTGTGTTAGGGTTAGGGTTAGGGTTAGCTTTCGGGTTAGAGTTACGGTTAGGTTTAAGGTTAGATTAGGGTTTGAGTTAGGGTTAGGGATATGGTTGGACCAGGGTTAGGGTTTTGGGTTAGTTTTTGGTTTAAGGTTAGGGTTAGGGCGAGAGTTAGCATTATGTTTTATGTTAGGTTAGGCTTTGTGTTTGGTTAGGGTTAGGTTTAAGATTAAGATTAGGGTATGGTTAGGGGTTAGGGTTAGGTTTAGGGTTAATGTTTAGGGTTAGGTTTTATATTAGGAATAGGGTTAGGATTAGGCTTAGTGTTAGTGCTAGGGATAGGTTTAGGTTTAATTCAGGGTTAGGGTTAGGTTTATGGTTAGAGTTATGGTTAGGGCCTAGGTTTGGGGTTTGGGTTAAGATTAGGGTTAGGTTTAGGTTTAGGTTAGGGTTAAGGTTAGTGTTAGGGTTAGGGTTAGTGTTAGGTGAGGGTTAGTGTTAGGGTTAGGGTTAAGGTTTAGGTTTTGAGTTAGGTTTAGGGTTAGGGTTAGGGTTAGGTTAGGATTAAGGTTATGGGTAGCATTAGGGTTAGTCTTAAAGTTGAATTTGGGTTAGGGTTAGGGATAGGTTTAAGGTTTAGGGTTAGGATTATGTTTAGTGGTAGGGTTACAGTTAGGGATAGGGTTACAGTTAGGTTTAGGTTAAGGTTGGGTTTGGGTTAGGGTAAGGTTTAAGGTTAGGATTAAGTTCACGTTAGGTTTAGCATTAGTTTAGGGTTAGGGTTTGAATTAGTGTTAGGTTTAGTGTTAGTGTTTAGTTTATGGTAATGTTTAGGGTTAGGGTTAGGATTAAGGTTATGGTTAGGGTTTGTTTGGCTGCTATGCACTTGCTTTCACTCACATGTGAAGACACTTCTTTTATCTAATTCTAAGCCAATACAGTGGTTTTGGGTTAGGGTTATATTTAGGGTTTGTGTTAAAGCTTAGGTTTAGGGTTAGGGTTATTTTGGGGGTAGAGTTAGAGTTATGGTTATATTGGGTTTAAGTTTTATGGTTAGGGTTAGGTTTAAGGTTAGGTTTAGGGTTAGGTTAGGGTTAGGTTACCATTAGACTGAAGGATAGGGCTAGGTTTAAGAGTAGGTTTATGTTTAGGGAAAGTGTTAGTTAGGGTTAAGTTTTATGTTTAGGGTGAGGGTTGGAGTTATGTTTAGTGTTAGGGTTAGGGTTTGTTTGGATGTTGTGCACTTGCTTTCACTCAAATGTGAACATGTGGTTAGGGTTAGGTTTAGGGTTAGTGTTACGGTTAAGGATATGTTTAGGGTTCGGTTTAGGGTTCGGTTTAGGGATAAGGTTAGGTTAGGTTTATGATTTAGGGTAAGGGATAAGTTTAGGTTCAAGTTAGGGTTAGGGTTAGATTTAAGGTAAGGTTAGGGTTTATTTGGCTGTTATGCACTTGTTTTCACTCTCATGTAAACACACGGCTTTTACCTAAAGCTGAGCCAAAGCAGTGGTTTGTTCACTTTACAAACTTAATAAAGAATTCTGTTTTATTGGCTGCTATGCATGTGATTTCACTTAAGATCATCTTCAAAACACTGGTTTTACCTAACATGCATTGAAAGCAGGAGTTAACTCAACTTTGAAAGTTGCGTAAGATACTTGTTTGTATGGCTGCTATGCACTTGCTTTCACTCATTACCAAAGTAAAAACACTGCTTTTCCCTAATGCTTTGCCAAAGCACTAGTTCCTTCAATTTTCCAAATTAAGTGATATACTCTTTACATTGGCATCTATGCCCTTGTTTTCACTTTCAAAGAATGTTAAAACACTTCTTTTACTATACCAAAGCTGCAGTATCTTCACTTTTGAAATCTAAGAAAGTTTCTTGTTTCTTACACAGCTATGCACGTGTTTTCACTTCCAATCAACTTGAAAACACTGCTTTAACTAACGCTGGCTGAATTAAGTGAGTTCTTGGGATAAGAAAACCAGAAAAGTATCTTGTTTCATTGACTGCTTTGCATGTGTATTCACTTACAATCAACTTCAATACATTGGTTTCACCTAAATTACTTTGAATGCAGTAATTACTTAAGATTTGAATGTAAGTAGGATTCTTGTTTGTTTGGCTGCTATGCACTTGCTTTCACTCATATGTTAACACATGGTTTTACCTAATGCTAAGCCAATGTGGTGGTTTAGTGTTAGTGTTAGAGTTAGGGTTAGGTTTAGGGTTAGGGTAAGGGTTAACATTAGGTTTAGGGTTAGGGTTAGGGTAAGGGTTAGGTTTAGGGTGAGATTTAGGTTTAGGTTTAGTGTTAGGGTTATGTTAGGTTTAGGTTTAGGGTTGTGTTTAGGGTTAGGGTTTGGGAAGGTTTAGGGTTAGGTTTAGGGTTATGGTTATGGTTAAGGTACGGTTTACTGTTAGGGTAAAGTTTAGGGTTAGGGTTATGTTATGGTTGGGATTATAGTTGGGGTTAGGGTTTGGGTTAGGATTAGGTTTAGGGTTAGTGGGAAATTAGTGTTGGGGTTTTGGGTTAGGGTTAGGATAAGGGTTTGGGTTAGGGCTGGTGCTAGTGTTTAGGGATAGGTTTAGTGTTAGGTTTAAGGTTAGAGTTAGGGTAAGGGTAAGGGTAAGTGTTAGGGTTAGGGTTAGGGCTAGAATAGCATAAGGATTAGGTTTAGGGTTAAGGAGAAGTTTAGGTTTTTGGTTTAGGGTTAGGTTTAGGGGTAGAATAGGGTTAGGATTAGGGTTGGGGATAGTTTTAGGTTTAGGGTTAGTGTTAGTGTAAGGCTTAGGTTTCATGTTAGGGTTAAAGTTAAGGTTAAGGTAAGGTTAGGTTTAGGTTTAGAGTTAGGATTAATGTTAGGTTAGGGTTAGGGTTAGGGAAAGGTCTTGGATTAGTTTTAGGATTAGTTTATGGTTAGGTTTATTTTAAGGTTAGGGCTAAGTTAAGATTAATTTTAAGGTTAGGGTTATTGCCAGGTTCAGGGTTATTGATAGGGTTAGGTTAGGTTTAGCGTTTGGATTATGGTTAAGCTTTCTTTGGCTGCTATGCACTTGCTTTTACTCACATGTGAACCCACGGTTTTTACCCAATACTAAGCCAAGGCAGTGGTTTTGGTTTTGGGTTCGGGTTCAGGTAAGGGTTAGGGTTAGTTTTAGGGTTAGAATAGGTTTAGGGTTAAGGTTAGGGTTAGGGTTAGGGTTAGGATTAGAGTTAGTGTAATGGTATTTGTAAAGCTTAGGGTTAGGGTTAGGTTTAGTGTTAGTGTTTGATTAGGATTAGGTTTAGGGTTAGGGTTAGTGTTAGGGTTTAGGGATAAGGTTAGGGATAGAGGTAGGTTAAGGTTAGGATTAGATTTATGGTTAGGTTTAGGTTTAGGCTTCGGTTTAGGGTTAAGTTTCATGGATAGAGTTAGGGTTACATTTAGGGATAGGTTAGGGTAAGGTTTACGTTTAGGGTTAGGGTTAGGTTAGGGCTGAAGTTAGGTTTAGGGTTAAGTTTAGCTTAATGTTCAGGGTTAGATTAGGATTAGGGTTAGGTTAGGGTTAGAGCCAGGTTAGGGTTAGGTTTAGCGTGGGGGTTACAGTTACTATTAGAGTTAGCATTAGGGTTAGGGTTTGGGTTTGGTTTTATGGTTAGGGTTACGTATAGTTTAGGTTTTGGGTAAGGGTTAAGGTTAGCATTACAGTTATGGTTAGAGTTAGGTTTAGGTTCAGGGTTAGTGTTTGTTTGGCTGCTATGAACTGCTTTCACTCACATGTAAACCCACGGCTTTTACCTAAACTAAGTCAATGCAGTGGTTTATTCACTTTACAAACTTAAATAAGTTTTGTGTTATATTGGCTGCTAGACATGTGATTTCACTTAAAATCATCTTCAAAACACTGGTTTTACCTAACACGTTGTGAATGCAAGAGTTAATTCAACTTTGAAAGTTATGTAACACACTTGTTTTTATGGATGGTATGTGCTTGCTTTCACTCACTATGAATGTAAAAACACTGCTTTTCCCTAATGCTTTGCCAAAGCACTGGTTTCTTCAATTCTCCAAATTAAGTGATATTCTCATTACATTGGCAGGTATACCTTTGTTTTCAATACAAAGCATGTCAAAACAGTGCTTTTATTATGAGAAAGCTGCAGTTTCTTCACTTTTGAAATCCAAGTAAGTTTCTTGTTTCTTACACTGCTATGAACGTGTTTTAACTTACAATGAACTTGAAATCACTTTTTTACCTAACGCTGGCTGTATGCAGTGAGTTCTTTGGGTAAGGAAACCAAAAAAGAAACTTGTGTCATTGGCTGACTTGCATGTGTATTCACTTACAATCAACTACAAGACACTGGTTTCACCTAAATTTCTTTGAATGCAGAAGTTACTTCAATTTGAATTGTAAGTAGGATTCTTGTTTGTTTGGCTGCTTTGCACTTGCTTTCACTCATATGATAACATATGGTTTTTACCTAAAGCTAAGCCAATGTGGTGGTTGAGAGTTAGATTTAGGGTTAGGGTTAACATTAGATTAGGTTTAGGGATAGGGTTAGGTTATGTTTAGGGATAGGGTAGGGTTAGGTTAGGGTTAGGTTAGGGTTAAGATTAGGTTTAGGTTTAGGGTTAGGTTTAGGTTTAGGCTTAGGGTTTCGGTTTAAAGTTACAGTTAAGTTTAGGTTAGGGTTAAGGTTTTTGTTTTGGGTTAGTGTTAGTGTTACGAGTAATGTTAGGTTTGGAGTTAGAGTTAGGGTTAGGATGAGATTAGTGTTAGAGTTATGGTTAAGGTTAGGGTTAGGGTTAGGTTTAGGGTTAGGGTTAGGTTAAGGTTAGGGTTAGGTTTTGGTTTGGGTTAGGTTTAGGGTTATGGTTAAGTTTAGGTTTATGTTTTATGGTTAGCGTTAAGGTTAGGTTGAGTTTACGGTTAATTTTATGGTTTCGGTTAGGGTCAGGGTAATGGTTTGTTTGACTATTATACACTTGCTGTCTCTCACATGTAAACACACTGCTTTTATCTAATGCTAAGGGAATGCAGTGGTTTCTTCACAATACAAACTGAAATAAGATTTGCATTATATTGGCTGATATGCATTTGATTTCACTTAAAATCGTCTTCAAAGCACTGGTTTTACCTAACAGGATGTGAATGCAGCAGTTAATTCAACTTTGAAAGTTAAATAAGATACTTGTTTGTTTGGCTGCTATGCACTTGCTTTCACTCATATGTCAAGACATGGCTTTTACTTAATGATAAATTAATGTAGTGGTTTAGCATTAGAGTTAGGGTTAGGGAAAGGGTTATAGTTAGGGTTAAGTTATGGTTAAGGTTAGGGCTAGTGTTAAAGTTAGTTTAGTGTTAGGGATATGTTTAGGATTAGCTCTAGGGCCAGGGTTAGGGTTAGGGTTATGGATAAGGTGAGTTTACTGTTAGGTATAGGGTTGGGGTTAGGGTTTTTTATTGGCTGCTATGCACTTTCTTTCACTCACATGTGAACACATGGTTTAACCTAATGCTAATCCAATGTAGTGGTTTAGGGCTATGGTAAGAGGTAGGGTTAAGTTTCGGGTTAGGTTAAGTTTTGGGTTCGGGTTAGGGTTAGGTTTAGTTTAGTGTAAGTGATAGGGTTACTGTTAGGGTTTTGGGTAGGGTTAGGGTTAGGGTTAAGAAGTTAGGGTTAGTGTTAGGATTAGGGTTAGTGTTAGGTTAAGTTTAGGGTTAGATAAAGGATAGAATTAGGTTTAGGTTTAGGGTTAGGGTTAGGGTTAAGGTAAGGGTTAGGGTTATGGTTTTTTGGCTCCTCTGCACTTGCTTTCACTCACATGTAAACACACGGATTTTTCCTAATGCTAAGCCAATTCAGTGGTTTCTTCGCTTTACAAACCTAGATAAGATTTGTGTTTTATTGGCTGCTATGCATGTGATTTCACTGAAAATCTTCCTGAAAACACTGGTTTTACCTAACAACCTGTCAATGCAGGATTTAATTTAACTTTGAAAATTGAGTAAGATACTTGTTTGTTTGACTGCTATACGCTTGCTTTCGCTCATTATCAATGTAAAAACACTGCTTTTCCCTAATGCTATGCCAAAACCCTGGTTTCTTTAGTTTTTCAAATAAGCGATATAGTCATTACATTGGCAGCTATGCCCTTGTTTACACTTACAACGAATGTCCAAACCCTGCATTTTCTATGCCAAAGCTGTAGTTCCTTCCCATTGGAAATCAAATTAAGATACTTGGTTCTTACGCAGCTTTGCACATGTTTTCACTTACAATCAACTTGAAAAAACTGCTTTTCCTTAATGTTGGCTGAATGCAGTGATTTTTTTGGTTAAGAAAACCAAAAAAGAAACTTTTTTATTTGGCTGATTTGCATTATTATTCACTTAAAATATGCTTCAAGACACTGGATTCACCTAACTCTCTGTGAATTCAGTACTTACTTCAAGTTTGGAAAGTAACGGTTAGGGTAAAGGTTAGGGTTAGGGTTAGGGTTAGCGTTAGGGATAGATTTTGGTTAGGATTAGGGCTATGGTTAGGGTTAGGGTCACGGTTAGGTTATGTTAGGATTAGGGCTAGGGTTTGGGTTATGGTTATGATTTTGTTTAGTGTTAGGGACAGGGTTAGGGTTAGGTTATTTTAAGGATTAAGGTTTAGGTTGGGGTTAGGATTTGGGTTAGGGTTAGTGTTAGGGTTACATTTAGGTTAGGGTTATGTTTAAGTTAAGTGTTAGTGTTTGGTTAGGTTAGGGTTAGATAAATTTTAGGGTTAGGGTTAGTTTAAGGGTTGGGGTTAGGTAAGGGTTAGAATTAGGGTTAGGTTTAGAGTTAGAGTTTGGGTTACAGTAAGGGTTAGGGTAAGGTTTAGGTTATGTTAGGGAAAGGGATCAGGTTAGCGTTGGGTTTAAGTTTAGGGTTAGGTTAGGGTTAGGATAAGGTTTAGATTTAGGGTTAGATTAGGGTTAGTGTTAGATTAGGGTTAGGGTTAAGGTAAGGGTTAGGGTTAAGATTAGGTTTAGGGGTAGGTTAAGGTTAGGATTAAGGTTAGGGTTAGGATTAGGGTTAGTGTTAGATTCAAGGTTAAAGTTAGGTTAGGGTTAGGACTAAGGTTGGGCTTAGGGTTAAGATTTGGATTAGCATTAGTTTTAGGGTTATGATTAGGTTTAGGGTTACAGTTAGAGTAAGAGTTAGGGTTAGTGTTAGAGTTAAGGTTATGGTTAGTGTTAGATAAGAGCTAGGTTTAGGGTTATGTTTAGGTTTAGGTTTTGGTTTAGGTTAGTGTTAGGATTATGGTTAGTTTTAGATTTCGGGTTTGGGTTATGGTAAGTGTTAGGCTTAGGGTTAGGTTTAGTTTAGGGTTAGGGTTAAGCTAGGGTTAGGGCTAGGGTTAAGCTAGGGTTAGGGTTAGGTTTAGGTTAGGTTTATGGTTAGGGTTAGGATTAGGGTTGGGATTAGGTTTATGATTTGGATTAGGTTGGGTTTTTATTAAGGTTATGGTTAGATTTAGGGTTAGGGTTAGTGTTAGGGTTTGGGTTTCAGTTAGGGATATGTTTAGAGGCAGCGTTACGGTTAGGATTTGGGTTAGGTTTGATTTAGCGGTAGGTAATGGTTAGATTTAGGGTTAGGGTTAGCGTTACGGCTATGTTTAGGGTTAGGTTAAGGGTATGGGGAGAATTAGGTTAGGTTTAGGTTTAGGGATTGGGTTAGGGTTTGTTTGGCTTCTATGCATTTGCTTTCACTCACATGTGAATACATGGCTTTTACCTAATGCTAAGACAGTGCAGTGGTTTCGGGTTCATGTTACAGGTAGGGTTCGGATTAGAGTTATGTTTAGGTATAGGTTTGTGTTAGATTAAGTTTAGTATTAGGGTTAGGCTTAGGTTTACGGTTAGGGTTATGTTTAGGTTAAGTGTAAGCATTAGATTAGGGTTAGGGTTAGGGTTTAACGTTAGGTTCAGGTTAGCATTAGGGTTAGAGTTAGAGTTAGGGTTAGGGTTTAGGTTTAGGGTTAGTGTAAGTGTTATGTTAGGGTTAGGTTTAGGCATATGTTAGGGTTAGGTTTAGGATAGGGTTAGGGTTAAGTTAGGGTTAGGGTTAGGGTTAGGGTTAGGGTTAGGTTTAGATTAGGGTTACTGTTATGGTTAGATTTGGGGGAAGTTTAGGGTTTGTGTTAGGTTAGCATTAGTTTTAGGTTAGGGTTAGGTTTAAGGATAGTGTAGGTGTAGGATAGGGTTATGGATAGGGTTATGTTAGGGTTACTGTTAGGGTTTGTTTGACTGCTATGCACTTGCTTTCACTCACATGTGAACACACAGCATTTATGTAATGCTAAGCCAATGCAGTATTTTAGGTTTAGGGATAGTGTCAGGTTTAGTGTTAAGGTTTGGGTTAGGTTTATGTTTAGATTATGTTTAGGCTTAGGTTTAGGCTTAGGTTAGGTTTATGTTAGGGTTTGGATTAGGATTAGGGTTAGGGTTAGGATTCAGGTTTGGGTTTAAGGTTTGGGTTAGGTTTAGGTTAGTGTTAGGGTTTTCGGTTAGGTTTAGCTTTAGGGTTAGTGTTAGTGTTAGATTTAGGGTTAGGGTTATGGTTATGTTTATGGTTAAGGTAAGGTTTAGGATTGGTGTTAGGGTTAGGGTTAGGATTAGGGTTAGATAAGGGCTTTGGTTAGTGTTATGGTTAGGTGTAGGGATAGGGTTAGTTTATTGTTAGGGTTAGGTTAGGGTTAGGTTTAGGTTAGGGTAAAAGTTAGGTTTAGGATTAGGGCTAGGTTTAGGATAATGATTAGTGTTAGGGTTAGGAATAGATTAGGGTTAGGGTTAGATTAGGGTTAGGGTTAAGGTAAAGGTTAAATTAGGTTTAGGTTACGGTTATGGTTAGGGTTCAGGCTAATGTTAGGGTTTTTTTTTACTGGTATGCACTTGCTTTCACTCACATTTAAACACACGGCTTTTACCTAACATTAAGAAAATGCAGTGGTTTCTGACTTTGCAAATCTAAATTAGATTTCTGTTTTATTGGCTGCTTTGCATCTGATTTGAGTTAAAATCATCTTGAAGACACTGGTTTTACCTAACACGCTGTGAATGCAGGAGTTAACTCAACTTTGAAACTTATGTAATATACTTGTTTGTTTGGCTGCTATGCCCTTGCTGTCCCTCATTGTCAATGTAAAAACACTGCTTTTCCCTAATACTACACAAAAGCACTGCTTCCTTCAGTTTTCAAACTTGCACAATATACTCATTACATTGTCAGGTTTGCCTTTGTTTTCACTTACAACGAATGTCAAAATACTGTTTTACTATACCAATGCTGCAATTTCTTCACATTTGAATCTAAGTAAGATTCTTGTTTCTTATACTGCAATTCACATATTTTCACTTAAAATTAACTTGAAAACACAGCTTTTGCCTAATTCTGGCTGAATGCAATGAGTTCTTTGTTTAAAGAAACCAAAAAGAAACTTGTTTTATGGCTCTTTTGTATGTGTATTCAGTTACAATCAACTTCATGACACTGATTTCACATAAATGTCTGGGAATGCAGTAGTTACTTCAAATTTGAAAGGTAAGTAAGATTCTTGTTTGCTTGGCAGCTATGCACTTGTTTTCAGTCATATGTCAACACACAGCATTTACCTAAGGCTGAGACAATGCAGTGGATTAGGGTTACAGTTAGGGTTACAGTTAGTGTTAGATTTATGTGAGGGTTAGGTTAAGGTTAGGTTCAGGGTTAGGGTTAGGGTTAGGTTAGGGTTAGAATAGGGTTAGGGTTACAGTTTCTGTTATGGTTAGGGTTAGGATTGCGGTTTAGGTTACGGTTAGGGTTAGGTTAGGGTTAGAGTAAGGGTTAGTGTTGGGGTTAGGGTTAGGGTAAGTGTAGGGTTAGGTTTATTTTAGGGTTAGGTTTAGGTTTAGGGTTAGGTTAGTGTTAGGTTTAGATTTAGGGTTAGGGTTAAGTTTTGGTTATACAGTTAGGGTTATGGTTAGGGTAAAGTTAGTGTTAGTGTTAAGGTACGGTTAGTGTTAGAATAAGGGTTAGGGTTAGGTTTAGGTTTGGGTTTAAGGTTAGGGTTAGGTTAAGGTTAGGATTAGGATAGTGTGAAGTTAGGGTTAGTGTTAGTTTTAATGTTATGGTTAGTGTTAGGGTTTATGGTGAGGGCTAGGTTTAGGGTTATGGTTACGATTATGGTGAGGGTTAAGTTTAGGTTTCGGGTAATGTTTAGTATTGTATGGCTGCTATGCACTTACTTTCACTCACATGTAAACACACGGCTTTTACCTAATGCTAAGCCAATGCAGTGTTTAGGGTTAAATTTAGGTATTGGATTAGGGTTAAAATTAGGTTTAGGTTAAAGGTTAGATTACAGTAGGGTTTTGGGTTAGGGTTAGGTTTAGGGCTACGGGTAGGGTGAGGTTTCGGTTCAGGTTAGGATTAGGGTTAGGGTTAAGTTTATGTTTAGGGTTAGGCTTTGGAATGAGGGTTAAGGTTAGTGTTTGGGCTAAGGTTAAGTTTAGGTTTAGGGTTAGGCTTTGGTTTGAGGTTTAGGGTTAGTGTTAGGGTTAGGTTTATGGTTTGGTTTTAGGGTAAGGGTTAGATTTAGGTTAGGGTTAGGGTTTTGGGTTAGGGTTATGGTTAGGGTAGGGCTAGTGTTAGGTTAAGGGTTAGGGTTAGTGTTAGGGTTAGGCTAGGTTTAGAGTCAGGGTTAAGGTTAGGGATAGGGTAAGAGTTAGGATTACATAAGTGTTAGGTTAGTTTAAGATTAGATTTAAGTTTAGGGTTAGGGTTTTTGGTTACGGTTAAGTTTAGGGTTAGTGTTAGGGTCAAGGTTAGGGTTAGGTTAGGGTTAGAATTAGGGTTGGGGTTTCATTTAAGATTTGGGTCAGGGTTAGTTTTATGGTTGTTTAGGGTTAGTGTTACAATTAAAGTAAGGATTAGAGTTATTGTTAGGAATGAGGTTAAGTTTAGGTTTAGATAAGTGTTAAAGTTAGTGTTATGTTATGGTTCAGGTTTTTGTTAGCGTAAGGTAAAAGTTTAGGTTTAGTGTTAGAATAAGTGTTATGGTTAGGGTTAGTTACGGTTAGGGTTAGATTAAGGTTAGGATTCGGGTAAGGGTTAGGTTTAGGGTTAGGTTTATGTTAAGTTAGGATCAGGATTAGGGATAAGGTTAGGGTAAGTGTTTGGGTAACAGTTAGTGTTCGGATTAAGATTAGGGTTAGGGTTAGGGTGAGGGTTAGGTTTAGGGTTAGGGTTAGGGAAAGATTTGGTTTAGTGTTAGTTTTAGGGTAAGGGATAAGTTTAGGATTAGTGTTAGGGATAGATTATGTTAGGCTTTTGTTTATGGTTAGGGTTAGGTTTAGTTTTAGGATTAGATTTAGTGTTAGGTTAGTGTTCGGTTTAGGATAGGGTTGGGGCGAGGTTAGAGTTAGGTTAGGGTTAGGGATAGGGTTAATGTTAGGTTTAGAATAAGGTTAAGGTTACGGTTATGTTTACAGTAAGTTTAGGGTTAGAGTTAGGTTAGCGTTATTGTTAGATTAGTGTTAAGTTTAAGGTTAGCGTTAGGTTTAGGGATAGGGTTATGGATAGGGTTTGTTTAGGGTTAGGGTTAAGGTTTGTTTGCCTGCTATGCACTTGCTTTCACTCACATGTGAACACACGACTTTTATCTAATGCTAAGCCAATGCAGTGGTTTAGGTTTAGGGTTAGTGTTAGGGTTAGTCTTAGGGTTTGGGTTAAGTTTTTTTAGATAAGTGTTAGGGTTATGGACACTGTTATGGTTAGAGTTAGGTGTAGGAATTAGGTTAGTTTATGGTTAGGTTAGGGTTAGGACTACGGTGAGGGTAAGGGTCAGGGATCGGGTTTGGGTTTAGGGTTAAGGTTAAGTTTAGGTTAGGGTTAGAGTTTTGGGTTAGGGTTGGGTTAGGCTTAGGATTAATGTAAGATTTAGGGATAGGTTTAAGATTAGGGTTTGGGTTAGTTTCTAGTTAGGTTTAGGGTTAAGTTTAGGATTAGTGTTGGCTTAGGCTTAAGGTTAGGGTTATGGTTAGGGTCAGGTTTAGGGTTAGGGTAAAGGTTATGGTAAGGTTTGAGTTAGATTTAGGTTTTATTTTAGGTTTAGGGATAAGGTTAGGTTAGGGTTAATGTAATGGTAAGGTTAGTGTTAGATTAGGTTAGGGTTAGGCTTAGGTTTAGGGTTACGGTTAAGTTTAGGGTTATTGATAGGGTTAAGTTAGAGTTATGATAGTGTTATGGTTAGGTTTTTGGTCAGGGTTTTTTTCGCTGCTATGCACTTGCTTTCACTCACATGAGAACACATGGCTTTTAATTAATGCTAAACCAACGCAGTGGTTTAGGTTTCGGGTTAGAGTCAGTTTTAGGATAAGTTTTAGGGTTTGATTAATGTTAGGGTAAGTGTTACAGTTAGGGTTATGGTAATTGGTAGTGTCTGTGTTAGTGAAAAGGTAAGGTTTATGTATGGGGATGGGGTAGTTTAGGGTTAGGGTTAGGGTTAGATTAAGGGTTTAGGGTTAGGTTTAGGTTTAGAGTTAGGGTTAGGTTTAGTTTAGGGTTAGGTTTAGGGCTGTGTCAGGTTTGGTTTAGGGTAAGGTTTAGGTTTAGAAATTAGTGTTAGGGTTATGTTTAGGCTTAGGTAAGGTTTAGGTTAACGTTATGGTTTGGGTTAGGTTATGGTTAGTGTTAGGTGTCGATTACGGTTAGGGTTAGGTTTAAGGTTGTAGTAAGTTTGTGTTTAGGTTTAGGTTAGGGCTATTGTTACATTAGGGTTAGGTTTAAGTTAGGGTTAGGTATAAGTTAGGGTTAGGTTTAGGGATAGGCATATGGTTAGGGTTAGGTTATGGTTAAGGTTAGGTTTAGGGATTGGTTGGCTGCTATGCACTTGCTTTCACTCACATGTGAACACACGGTTTTTATCTAATGCTAAGCCAATGCAGTGGTTTGGTTTAGGGTTAGTGTTAGCATTTGGGTTAGGATTAGGGTTATGGTTAGTGTTAGGGGTAAGGGTAGGGGTAAGGGAAGGGTTAGGTTTAGTGTTACATTAGGGTTAGGATTAGGTTTAGGGTTATGGTAAGGTTTTGGTTTCGGGTTCAGTTTTGGTTTTAAGGTTAGTGTTAGGTTTAGGTTAGGGTTAGGGTTAAGTATTTGAGTTAGGGTTAGGGTTATTGTTAGGTTAGGGTTAGAATTTTTTTAGCGTTAAATTTAGGGTTATGTTAATGTCAGGGCTAAGTTAGGTTAAGGGTTAGGTGTAGTTTTAGGTTTTGGGTTAGTGTAAGTGTTAGAGTTTAGGGTTCGGTTAGTTTTAGGGTTAGTGTTAGGATTGTGGTTATGGTTAGGGTTAGGGTTAAGGTTAACGTTTGGATTTGTTTGAGTGCTATGCATTTGCTTTCACTCACATATAAACACACGGCTTTTACCTAACTTCAAACCAATGCAATGGTTTCTGACTTTACAAACCTAAATAAGTTTTGTGTTTTATTTGCTGCTATGCATGTGACTTCACGTAAAATCATCTTTGTAATACTGGTTTTACCTAACACGCTGTGAATGCAGGAGTTAATTAAACTTTGAAAGTTAAGTAAGACACTTGTTTCTTTGGCTGCAATGTGCCTGCATTCACTCATTTTCAATGTGAAAACACTGCTTTTCCCTAATCTGTGCCAAAGCACTAGTTTCTTTAGTTTTCCAAATTAAGCAATATACTCAATATGTTGGCAGCTATGTCCTTGTTTTCACTTACAACGAATGTCAAAACACTGCTTTTACTATGCAAAAGCTGCAGTTTCTTCACTTTTGAATCTAAGTAATATTCTTGTTTCTTACATTGCTATGCATGTATTTTCACTTACAATTAACTTGAAATTACTGCTTTTCCCTAATGCTGGATGAATGCAGTGAGTTCTTTGGTTAAGAAAACAATAAAATGAACTTGTTTCATTGGCTGCTTTGCATGTGTATTCACTTACAATCAACCTCAAGACACTGGTTTCACTTAACTCTCTGTGAATGCAGTAGCTACTTCAAGTTTGAAAAGTAAATAAGATTCTTGTTTTTTTGGCTGTTATGCAATTGCTTTCACTCCCAGGTCAACACAAGGCATTTATCTAATGATTAGCCAATGCAGTTGTTTATGGTTAGTGTTAGGGAGAGAGTTAGGGTTAGGGATATGATAAGGGTTAGGTTTAGGGTTATTTTACAGTTAGGACTAGATTAGGGTTAGGATTAGGGTAAGGGTTAAGGTTAGGTTTAGGATTAGGGTTAGGTGAGGGTTAGCATTAGGGTTACGTTTAGGGTTAGTGTTTGGGTTACTGTGAGGGTTAGGGTTAGGATTTGGTTTAACGTTAGGGTTAGGTTTTGGGTGGGTTACAGTTAGGAATAGATTATGTTTAGGGTTATGTTTAAGGTTATGTTTACTGTTAGGTTTAGGATTACGTTAGAATTAGGATCAGGTTTGGGTTTGGTTTAGTGTTTGGGATAGGGTTGGGTTTGGGTTAGGGATAGGTTAAGTTTAGGGATAGGTTAGGGTTAGTATTAGGGTTAGGGTTAGAGTGAGGGTTTGGGTTTCAGTTAGGGATAGGGTTAGGGTTAAGGTTTATATTTATAATTGGGCTTAGGTTAGGTTTAGGGTTAGGTTAGGGTTAGGTTTAGGGTTAGGGTAAGAGTTATGGTGAGTTTTGGGTTAGGTTAAGGTTCTGGTTAGTTTAGGGTTTGGGTTAATGTTTGGATTAGCTTAGGGTTAAGTTAGGGTTACGGTTAGTGTTTGTGTTAGGGTTCGATTGGCTGCTATGTCCTTGCTTTCACTCACATGTGAACACACTGCTTTTACCTAAAGCTAAGCCAATGCAGTGGTTCAGGGTTCAGGTTCGGATTAGGCTTTGGGTTAGAGTTATTGTTAGGTAAGGGTTAGGGTTAGATTAGGGTTAGGGTTAGTGTTAGGGTTAGGTTTAGGATAGGGAAAGGCTAGGGTTATGGTTTGGGTTAGTTTTATGTTTACGGTTAGATTATCATTATGTTTAGGATTTGGCTTAGGGTTAGGGTTAGGGTTTTGGTTTGGTTACAGTTAGGTTTAGGGTGAGGGGTAGGGTTAGGTTAGGGTAAGGGTTAGGGTTATATTTAGTGTTAGTTTTACAGCTAGTGTTATGGTAAATGTTAGGCTTAGGTTATGGTTAGATTTAGGTTTTACTTTAGGGTTACGGTTATGGTTAGGTTACGGTTAGGGTTATGGTTAAGTTAGTGTTAGGTTTAGGGTTAGTGTTACGGTTAGGGTTAGGATTATAGATAGAGTTAGGCTAAGATTATGTTAGGGTTACGGTTAGGGTTTGTGTTAAGTTTTGTTTTGCTGCTATGCACTTGCTTTCACTCACATGTGAACACAGGGCTTTTAATTAATGCTAAGCCAATTTAGTGGTTTAGGGTTTGGGTTAGGTTTAGTGTTAGGGTTAGATTTCATTTTAGGATTAGTTTTAGGGTTATATTTGAGTTAGGGTAAGTTTTATGGTCAGGTTTATGGTAATGGTTATTTTTTGTGTTAGGGTAAATGTTAGGTTTAGAGATAGGAATAGGGTTCGATTAGGGTTAGGGTTAGGGTTGGGGTTAGAGTTTAGGGTTAATCATAGGTTTAGGGTTAGGGTAAGGTTTATGTTAGGGTTAGGTTTAGGGTTAGGGTCAGGTTTGGTTTAGGGTTAGGTTTAGGTTTAGAAATTAGTGTTAGGGTTAGGTTTAGGTTTAGTTAAGGGTAAGGTTTAGGTAAGGTTTGCATAAGTTTAGGCATATGTTTGGGCTAAGGGTTATGGTTTTGGTTTAGGGTAACATTTAAGTTTAGGTTATTGTTGGGTTTTGTGTTAGGGTTAGGGTTAGTTTTACAGTTAGGTTTAGGGTTAGGGTTACAGTTAGGATTAGTTTAGGATTAGAGTCAGAGTTAGGGTATGGTTTAGGGTTAGGGTAAACATAATGTTAGGGTTACGTTTGTGTTAGTGTTAGGTTTATGGTTATGGTTAGGTTTAGCGCTAGAGTTTAGGGTTGCAGTTAGGGTTAGGGTTATGGTTAGGGTTAAGGTTTTGATTAAGGTTAGGGTGAAGTTTAATGTTAGGTTTTGTTTGACTGCTATGCACATGCTTTCACTCACTTGTAAACACACGGCTTTTACTTAATGCTAAGCCAATGCAGTGGTTTCTTCACTTTACAAATCTAAAAAAGATTTGTGTTTTATTTGCTGCTATGCACGTAATTTCACTTAAAACCATCTTCATTCACACGCTGTGAATGCAGGAGTTAATTCAACTTTGAAAATTATATATGATACTTGTTTGTTTGGCTGCTATGTGCTGTTTTTCACTCATTATCAATGAAAAACACTCCTTTTCCCTAATACTATGCCAAAGCACTTGTTTCTTTAGTTTTCCAAATAAAGCAATATACTCATTACATTGACAGCTATGCCCTTGTTTTCACATACAATGAATGTCAAAACACTACTTTTATTATGCCAAAGATGCAGTTTCTACACTTTTGAAATCTAAGACAGATTCTTGTTTCTTACACTGCGATGCACGTGTTTTCATTGACAATCAACTTGAAAACACTGCTTTTCCCTAATGCTGGCTGAATGCATTGAGTTCTTTGGTTTAGAAAACCAAAAAAGAAACATTTTTCATTGGCTGCTTTGCATGTGTATACACTTACAATCAATTTCAAAACACAGATTTCTCCTAACTCTCTGTGAATGTAGTAGATACTTCAATTTTAAAAGGCAAGTAAAATTCTTGTTTTTTTCACTGCTATGCACTTTCTTTAACTAACATGTCCACACAAGGCTTTTACCAAATGCTAAGCCAATGCAGTGGTTTCTTCTCTTTACAAACATAAATAAGATTTGTGTTTTTTATGATGCTATGCCTGTGTTTTCACTTAAAGTCATCTTCAAAGCAGTGGGTTTACCTAACACACTGTGAAAGCAGGAGTTAATTCAACATTGAAAGTTAAGTAAGATATTGTTTTTTGGTTGCTTCTTGCTTGCTTTCACTCATTATGAATATAAAAACACTGTTTTTCCCTAATTCTATGCTAAAACACAGGTTTCTTCAGTTTTCAAAACTAAGCAATATACTCATTACATTGGCAGCTTTACAACTGTTTTCACTTACAACGAATGTCAAAACACTGCTTTTACTATGTCAAACAGCAGTTTATTCTCTTTTGGAATTTTAGTATGATTCTTGTTTCTTAAACCGCTACGCGTGTGTTTTCCCTTACAATCAACTTGAACCCACTGATTTTCCCTAATGTTGGTTGAATGCAGTGAATTCTTGGTTTAGAAAACTGAAAAAAAAACTTGTTTTATTGGCTGCATTGCCTGTGTATTCTCTTAAAATCAACTTCAAGAAAATGGTTTCACTTAACTCTCTGTGAATGCAGTAGTTACTTCATTTTTAACAGGTAAGTAAGATTCTTGTTTGTTTGGCTGCTATGCACTTGCATTCCCTCACATGTCAACACCCGGCTTTTACCTAATGCTAAGCTAAAGCAGTGTTTTCTTCACTTTACACACCTCAATAAGATTTGTGTTTTATTTGCTGCTATGCATGTGTTTTCCCTTAAAATCATCTTCAAAACACGGTTTTACCTAACATGCTGTGAATGCAGGAGTTAATCCAAATTGGAAAGTTCAGTAAGATACTTGTTTGTTTGACTACTATGCTCTTGCTTTCACTAATGATCAATGTAAAAACAGTGTTTTTCCTCAATGCTATGCCAAAGCATTGTTTTCCTCAGTTTTCAAAACTAAGCAATATACTCATTACATTGGCAGCTTTGCCTTTTTTTTTCACTTTCAACGAATGTCAAAACACTGCTTTTATTTTGCCAAATCTGTAGTTTCTTCCATTTGAAATCTAAGTAAAATTCTTGTTTCTAACACTGCTATGCACATGTTTTCACTAAGCATCATCTTGAAAACACAGAATTTCCCTAATGCTGGCAGAATGCAGTGAGTTCTTTGGTTTAGAAAACCAGAAAAGAAACTTGACTCATTGGCTGCTTTGCATGGGTATTCACTTATAATCAATTTCAAGACCCTGATTTCCCCTAACTCTCGGTGAATGCAATAGTTAAATCAAGTTTGAAAGTTAAGTACGATTCTTGTTTTTTTGGCGGCTTTGCACTTGCTTTCACTAATATTTCAAAACATGGCTTTTACCTAATGCCAAGGCAATGCAGTGGTTTCCTCACTTTACAAACCTAAATAAGATTTGTGTTCCTTTTGCTCTATGTTTGTGTTTACACTATAAATCATCTTCAAAACACTGATTTTTCCAAATATGCCGTGAATGCCTGAGTTAATTCAACTTTGAAAGTTAAGTAAGATACTTGTTTGTTTGGCTGCTATGCACTTGCTTTCATTCATTATCAATATAAAAACAATGTTTTTCCCTAATGCTATGCCAAATTACTGGTTTCTTCAGTTTTCAAAACTAAGCAATATACTCATTACATTGGCAGATATGCCTTTCTTTTCACATACAACAAATGTCAAAACACTGCTTTTACTATGACAAAGCTGCAGTTTCTTCACTTTTGAAATCTAAGTAAAATTCTTGTTTCTTACACTGCTATGCACGTGGTTTCACTTACAACCAACTTGAAAATACTGCTTTTCCTTTACACTGGCTGAATGCAGTGAATTTTTTGGTTTAGAAAAACAAAACAGAAACATTTTTCATTTGCTGCTTTGCATATGTATACACTTAAAATCAACTTCAAGACCCTGGTTTCACTTAACTTTCTGTGAATGCAATAGTTACTTCAAGTTTGAAAGGTGTGTATGATTCTTGTTTGTTTGGCTGCTATGCACTTGCTTTCACACACATGTCAACACACGGCTTTTACCTAATGTTACGCCAAGGCAGTGGTTTATTCACTTTACAAACCTAAATAAGATTTTTGTTTTATTTGCTGCTATGCATGTGTTTTCACTAAAATCATCTTGAAAACACTGGTTTTATCTAACTAACTGTGAATGCTGGAGTTAATTCAGCTTTGAAAGCTTTGTAAGATATTGTTTGTTTGACTGCTATGCGCTTGCTTCCACTCATTATCAATGTAAAAACACTGCTTTACCCTAATGCTGTGTCAAATCACTGGATTCTTCAGTTTTCAAACTAAGGAATATACTCATGAAATTGGCAGCTTTGTCCTTGTTTCCATTTGTAACGAATGTCAAAACACTGCATTTACTATTCCAAAGCTGCAGTTTATTCACTTTTAAATATAAGTAGGAATCTTTTTTCTGACACTGCTATGCACGTGTTTTGACTGACAATCAACTTGAAAATTCTACTTTTCCCTAATGCCGGCTGAATGCAGCCAGTTCTTTTGTTTATAAACCCAAAAAAGAAACTATTTTCATTGGCTGCTTTCCATGTGTATTCATTTACAATCAATTTCAAGACCGTGGTTTCAATTAACTCTGTGAATACAGTAGTTACTTCAAGTTTGAAAGGTAAGTAGTGTTCTTCTTTGTCTGCTATGCACTTGTTTTCACACACATGTCAACACATGGCTTTTACCAAATGCTAAGGCAATGCAGTGGTTTCTTCACTTTAGAAACCTAAATAAGTTTTGACTTTATTTGCTACTATGCAATTGACTTCACTTAAAATCGTCTTTAGAACTCTGGTTTTAACTTACACGCTCTGAATGCAGGAAATAACTCAACTTTCAAAGTTAATTCAACTTTTAAAATTAAGTAAGATACTTCTTTGTTTGGCTGCTATGCATTTGCTTTCAGTCATTATCAATGTAAAATCACTGCTTTTCCCTAATTCTATGCCAAAGCACTTGTTTCTTCAGTTTTCAAAGCTATGCAGTATAGTCATTACATTGCCAGCTATGCACTTCTTTTCACTTACAAAGAATGTCAGAACACTGCTTTTACTATGCCAAAGCTGCATTTCTTCACTTTTGAAAGTTAATAAGATTCTTTTTTCTTAAACTGCTTTGCATGTGTTTTCACTTAGAATCAACTTGAAAACACTGCTTTTCCTTAACACTGGCTGAATGCAGTGAGTTATTTGGTTTAGAAGAACAAAATGGAAACTTTTTTTCATTTGCTGCTTTGCATGTGTATACACTTACAATCAACTTCATACCCTGGTTTCACTTAACTCTCTGTGAATGCAGTAGTTACTACAAGTTTGAAAGTTAAGTAAGACTCTTGTTTGTTTGGCTACTATGCGCTTGCTTTCACTCAAATGTCAACACACGACTTTTACCATAAGCTAAGCAACTGCAGTGGTTTCTTCACTTTACAAACCTAAATAAGATTTGTTTTTTATTTGCTGCTATGCAGGTGTTTTCACTAGAAATCTTCATGAAAACACTGGTTGTACCTAAGTCGCTGTGAATGCAGGAGGTAATTCAACTTTGAATGTTAAGTATGATATCTGTTGGTTTGGCTGCTTTGAGCTTGTTTTCATTCATTATCAATATAAAAACACTGCTTTACCCTAATGCTATGCCAAAGCACTGCTTCCTTCAGTTTTCAAAACCACACAATATACTCATTACATTGGCAGTTTTGCCATGTTTTCACTTACAACGAATGTCAAAACACTGTTTTACTATGCTAAAACTGCAGTTTCTTCAGTTTTGAAATCTAAGATTCTTGTTTCTTACACTGCTCTGCACATGTTTCACTGACAATCAACTTGAAAACACTGCTTTTCCCTAAAGCTGGCTGAATTCAGTGAGTTGTTTGGTTTAGAAAACCAAAAAAGAAACTTGATTCATTGGCTGCTTAGCATGTGTATTCACTTGCAATCAACTTCAAAACTGGTTTACCATAAATCTCTGCGAATGCAGTAGTTACTTCAAATTTGAGAGGTAATTAAGATTCATGTTTGTTTGGCTGCTTTGCACTTGCTTTCATTCACAGGTCAATACACGGCTTTTACCTAATGCTAATCCAATGCAGTGCTTTCTTCACTTTACAAATGTAAATAAGATTTTTTTATTGTTTGCTATGAATATATTGTCACCTAAAATCATCATCAAAAAACTGATTTTACACAAGACGCTCTGATTGCAGGAGTTAATTCAACTTAGAAAGTTAAGTAAGATACTTGTTTTTTTGGCTGCTATGTGCTTCCTTTCACTCATTATCAATGTAAAAACACTGCTTTTCCCTATTGCTATGCCAATCCCTGTTTACTCCAGTTTTCAAATCTATGGAATATACTAATTACATTGGCAACTATGACCTTGTTTTCATTTACAACAAATATGAAAACACAGTTTTTAATATGCCAAAACTGCAGTTTCCTCCCCTTTGTAATCTAAGTATGCTTCTTGTTTCTTACACTGCCTTGCACATGTTTGCACTTGCAGTCAACTTGAAAACACTGCTTTCCCTTAATGCTGGCTTAATGCCGAGAGTTCTATTGTTTAGCAAACCAAAAAAGAAACTTGTTTCATCGGCTGCTTTGCATGTGTATTCATTTACAATCAAGTTCAAGACACTGGTTTCACCTAACCCTCTGCGAATGCAGTAGTTAATTAAAATTTGAAGGTGAGTAAGATTCTTGTTTGTTTGTCTGCTATGCACTTGCTTTCACTCACATGAAAACACACATTTATGGTTAGGGTTAGGGTTAGGGTTAGTGTTAGGGTAGTGTTAGTGTTTAGGGTTAGCGTTTAGAATCAGGGTTAGCATTAGTGTTAGGGTTCAGTATTAGGGTTAGGGTAAATTTTAGGGTAAGGGTTAGGGTTACTGTTATGTTTAGGCTTTGGTTACAGTTAAGGTTTAGGGTTAGATTTAGGGTTTGGGTTAGGGTTAATGTTAGAGTTTAGGGTTAGGGTTATTGTTAGTTTTAAACAAAGGGTAAGGTTAGGGTTTAGGCTTAGGATTAAGGTTAGGGTAGGTTCATTTTTAGTGTTATGTTTAGTGTTAGGGTAAGTTTAGGGTAAGGGTTAAGATAGGGTTAGGGTTTGTGTTAGGACTAGTGCTAGGTTTATGGTTAGGGTTAGGGTCAGTGTTAGGGAGATGTTAGGGTTAGGGTTTATGGTTAGGTTTAGGGTTAGGTTTAGGTTAGTGTTAAGATAAGTTAGGTTAAGTTAGGGTTATGGAAATGTTAGGGTTAGGTTAGGGTTAGGGTTAGGTTAGGGTTAGGGTTAGTGTTGGGTTAGGGTTTTGTTAGTTTTAGGGTTTAGGGTTAGGGCTAGCATTAGGATTAGGGTTCGGGTTAGGTTACGGTTAGGGTTTTGGGTTAATTTTAGGGTTAGGTTTAGGGTTAGTGATAGGCTTAGTGTTAGCATTAGGGTTAGGGTGAGGTTTGGACTAGGGTTAGTTTAGGGTTAGGGTAAGGCTTAGGGTTAGTGTTAGTGTTTAGGATTATGGTTAGTATTAGGGTAGGTCTTAGGGTTAGGGTTGGGGTTAGGGTTTGGTTGCTGTGCACTTGCGTCCCCTCACATATGAACACACCGTTAGGGTTAGGGTTAGTAATTGTGTTAGGGTTATGGTAGGGTTACGGTTTAGGGTTAGGGTTTAAGGTCAGGTTTTGTGTTTGACTTAGGGTTAGGTTTAGGATAGTGTTACAATTAGAGTTGGGTTAGTTTTATAGTTAGTTTTAGCGTTACTCTTTAGGGTTAGGTTTAGGGTTAGGTTAATGTTTAGGGTTAGGGTTAAATTTAGGGTTTGGTTTGTGTTTAGGTTTAGGGTTAGATTTAGGGTTGGGGTTAGATTTAGGTTAGGGTTAGGGTTAAGGGTAAGATTTAAGGTTAATGACAGGCTTACTGTAAGCTTTAGGGTTAGGGTTAGGGTTGGGTTACAGTTAGTTTAGGTTAGGTTTAAGGTTTATGGTTAGGGTTCAGGTTAGTGCTAGGGTTAGGCTTATGGTTAGGTTTGGGTTAGGGTTAGGGATAGGTTAGGGTAAGGGTTAGGGTAAATGTTACGGTTTGTTTGACTGCTTTGCACATGCTTTCACTCACATATGAACTCAAGGCTTTAACTAATTTTAAGCCAATGCAGTTGTTTAGGGTTAGGACTAGGATTAGGTTTAGGGTTAGGTTTAAGGTTTATGGTTATGGTTAACGTTAGGGTTAGGTTAGGTTTGGTGGTGGGTTAGGGTAACGGTTTAGTGCTAGGATTTAGTGTTAGTTTTAGGGTTAGGTTTAGGGTAATGTAAGGTTTAGGGTTATGGTTAGGAATACGGTTAGGGTTAGTGTTAAGGTTAGATTTTGGGTTAGGTTAGGTTTAGGGTTTGTTTAGGGTTAGGGTTAGTGTTTGGATGGGGTTAGGGTTAGGGTTAAGAATAGATTTAGGGTAAGTGTTAAGGTTAAATTTTAGGGTTAGATTTAGTGTTGGGGTTAGTGTTAGTGTTAGGGTTAGGGTTAGGTTTAGGGTTTGTTTGGCTGCTATGCACTTGCTTTCACTCACATGTGAACACACGGTTAAGGTTAAGGGTAGGGTTATGGTTAGGTTAAGGTTTAGGGTTAAGGATAGTCTTAATCTTAGGTTTACAGTTAGGGTAGTGTTGGGTTTTAGGGTTAGGGTTTAGACTTATGGTTAGTGTTAGGATTAGGGTAGTTTGAGCATTAGGGATTGGTTACAGTTAGAGTAAGTTTAGGGTTAGTGTTAGCATTTGAGTTAGGGTTAAGATTAAGTTTAGTGTTTAGGGTTAGGGTTAAGGTTATGGTTATGTTGAGGGTTATGGTTTGTTTTGCTCCTATGCACTTGCTTTCACTCACATTTAAACAGAAGGCTATTAACTAAATTCATCCAATGCAGTGGTTTAGGATTAGGGATATGGCTAGGGTTAGGGTTATGGTTAGGTTTAGGGTTAGAGTTGGGGTTAGGTTAGGGTTAGGGTTTAGGGTTAGGTTTAGATTTAGGTTAATGACTAGCATTAGGGCTAGGGTTTCAGTTAGAGTTAGGGTTGGTGTAGCGTTATGGTTTAGGTTTCATCTTAAGTTTAGGGTAGGGTTAGGTTTAGGGTTAGGGTTAAGTTTAGGTTAGGATTAGGGTTAGATTAGAGTTAGGCTTAGGGTAAGAACTAGTGTTAGGTTTAGTCTTACAGTTAGGGTTATGTTTGGGTTTCATTTAGTGTTGGTGTTAGGGTTAGGGTTAGGTTAGGGTAAAGTTTAGGGTTAGTGTAAGGGTTAATGTTAGGGTTTGTTTGGCTCTTATGCACTTGCTTTCTCTCACATATGAACACAAGGCTTTTAACTAATTCTAAACCCATGCAGTCATTAAGGTTTAGGGCTAGAGTTCGTGTTAGGTTAAGTGTTTAGGGTTAGGGTTAGTGTTAGTGTTAGTGTCACAGTTAGGGTTAGTTTAGGGATAAGGTTTAGGGTTAGAGTTAGGTTTAAGGCTAGGATTAGGTTTAGGGTTAGCTTAGGGTTTCATTTAGGTTCTGTTTAGGGTTAACATTAGTGTTAGGGTTTGGTTTTGGTTAAGTTTAGTGTTAGGGTTATGGTTAGATTTAGGCTTAGGTTTAGGGTAAGAGTTATGGTTTAGGTTTCGGTGAGGTTAGGCTTAGGGTTTAGGGTTAGGGTTAGGATTTATTGTTAGGATGAGAGTTATGGTTGGCATTAGGGTTAGTTTTGGGTTTAGGGTTTGGCTGCTACACACTTGCTTTCACTCACATATGAACACATGGCTAGGGTTAGGGTTAGGGTTAGGGTTAGGGTTAGTGTAGGGTTAGGGTTTAGGGTAAGGATTTTGTTTAGGTTTATTTAGGGGTAGGTTAGTATTACGGTTAAGTTTCGGTTAGGGTTAAGGTTAATGTTATGGTTTGGTAAGGGTTAGGGTTCAGGGTTAGGGTTAGGGTTAGGGTTAGTTTAGGTTAAAGTTAGGGTTAGGGTTAAGGTTAGGATTTGGGTTAGCATTAGGGTTTGGGTTAGGGTTGGCCTTATGGTGGGGTTTGGCTAATGTTAGGATTTGGGTTAGACTGAGGATTAGGGTTATGTTACCATTAGGTTTAGGGTTAGGTTTATGTTAGGGTTTATGGCTAGTGTTTCGGTAAAATTTAGGGTTAGGTTTAGGGTTAGGGGTAGGTAGGGTTAGGGTTATGGGTATGGTTTTGTGTTAGTGTTATGTTTAAGTTTAGCATTAGAATTTAGGGTTATGTTTTAGGGTTAGTGTTAGGGTTAGGGTTAGGTTTAGGGTTAGGGTTAGCGATAGGTTAGTGTTAGGGTTAGGGTTAGGTTTAAGGTTAGGGATGCAGTTTAGGTTTATGGTAAGGGATATGGTTAGAGTTTAGGTTTAGTGTTAGGGTTAGGATTAGGGTAAGTGTAGTGTTTGCATTTAGACTTAAGATTAATGTTAGGGAAGTGTTAGGTTTATGGTTAAGTTTAGGGTTAGGGTTAGGGAAGGGTTAGGGTTACGATAGGGTGAGGGATAGGGTTAGGAGTATCATTAACGTTAGGGTTAGGGTTAGAGTTAGTGTCAAGATTAGGGTTTGGTTTAGGTTTAGGAATAGGGTTAGGTTTCGGTTAGGGTTATTTTTAGATTAGGTTTAGCTTAGGATTAGCATTAGGATTACGATTAGGGTTAGGGTTTAGGTTTAGGGTTAGATTTAGGGATAGGGTTAGATTTAGGGTTTGTTTGGCTGCTTTGCACTTGCTTTCTCTCCGTTGTGAAAACAAGGCTTTTTACCAATTCTAAGCCATTGCAGTGGTTTTGGATTAGGGCTAAGATTAAAGTTAGGGTTTAGGGGTAAGGTTAGTGTTAGGGAGAGGGTAGGGTTAGGTTTAGGGTAAGGACTAGCATTAGTGTTATGTTTAGTGTTTGGGTTAAGTTTAGGTTTATGGTTAGGTTTAGGGTTAGTGTTAGGTCTCGGTTAGGGTTTAGGGTTAGCGTTAGGTTTAGGGTTAGGATTGGCTTTAGAGTTATGATTACAGCTAAGGATAGGTTTAACGAAGGGTTAGGGTTTAAGGGTAGGATTAAGGATAGGTTAGTGTTAGATTTAGGTTTAGGGTTAAGGTTAATGTTAGGTAAGTGTTAGGGTAGGGTAGGTTAAGGGTTAGGTTTATGACTAGCATTTGATTTAGGGTTAGGGTTTGGGTTATATTTTGGTTTGGTTTAGGGTTAGGGTAAGCCTTAGGTTTAGGTTAGTGTTAGGGTTAGGTTTGGGTTAGGGTTAGGGTTAGGGTTACTGTTTGGTAAGGGATAGGGTTTAGGGTTAGAGTTATGGTAGGGTTGAGGGTTAGTGTTAGGGTTAGGGTGAGGGTAAAAGTTAGGGTTAGTTTAGGATTAGGGTTTAGGGTAGGTTTGGTTTATGTTTATTGTTACGCTTAGGGATAGGGTTAGGGTTAGGGTTATATTTAGGTTAAGGCTAGGGTTAAGGTTAGGGTTAGGTTAAGATTAGCCCAAGGGTTAGTGTTAACATTATGGTGGGGTGAGGTTAATGTTAGGATTTCGGATTAGAGTTAGGGTTACTGGAGGTTTATGGTTTGGTTAGGGTTAAGTTAGGATTAGGGTATAGGTTTAGGGTTTGCATTAAGGTTATGGTTAGGCTTAGGGATAGGGTTAGTGTTAGGGATTGGTTAGGTTAAAGTTTAGTGTTAGTGTAAGGTTTAGGGTTAGGGTAAGGTTTAGGTTTAGGGTTAGGTTTAGGGTTTGATTCAGCTTAGGTTTAAGGTTAGGGTTAGGTTTAGGTTTAGGTTTAGGTTTAGGCTTTAGGGTTAGGGTTATGGTGAGTCTTAGTATTATGGTGGGGTTTGTTTAGGGGTATGGTTTAAGTTAAGGGTTAGGATTAGGGTGAGGTTCGTTAGGGTTAAGTTAGGATAACGGTTTAGGGTTTTGGTTTGTGTTTGGGTTATCATTAGGCTTAGGAAGAGTGTTAGGTTTAGGTTAGGTTTAGGTTTAGGTTAACGTTAGGGTTTAGAGTTAATGTTAGGGTTAATGTTAATGTTAGGTTTAGGGTTAGTGTTAGGGTTCAGGTTAGGTTAGGGTTAGGGTTAGGGTTAGGGTTAGGGTTAGAGTTTAGAGTTTGGGTTTAGGGTTTTTGTTAGGGTTAGCTTTAGGGTTAGGTTTAGAGTTAGGTTTAGGGTTTGGTTAAGTTTAGGTTTAGGGTTAAGGATAGGGTGTAGGGTTAGTTTTCGGGTTAAGTTTAGAGTTTAGGTTTAGTGTTAGGGTTAGGGTTAGCAGTAGGATTAGGGTGAGGTTTAGTGTTAGGATTCTGGATAGGTTAGGGCTAGTGTTTAGTGTTAAGGTTAGGGTAAGGTTTATGGTTAAGCTTAGCTTTACGCTTAGGTTTAAGGTTAGTGTTAGCTTTAGATTAAGGTTAGGATTTAGGGTTAGGGTTAGTGTTAAGTTTGGGCTTAGGGTTAGGGTTAGGGTATGGGTTATGTTAGGATTAAGGTTAATCTTAGGGTTAGGAATAAGCTTTAAGCTTAGGGTTAGGTTTATGGTTTGTTTGGCTGCGATGCACTTAATTTCACTCATATATGAACGCATAGCTAACGTTAGTGATAGCTTAGGGTTAGGGTTAGGGTCAGTATTTAGGATTAGGGTTAGGGTTAGGGTTACAGTTAAAGTTAACGTTAGGGATAGGTTTTGTTTAGGGTTATGGTTTAGGGTTAGGGTTAGGGTGAGGGTTAGGGTTAGGGTTAAATATAGGTTAGCACTTGGGTTTAAGGTTAGGGTTAGGGTCAAATTTATGGTTGATTGGGGTTAGGTTTAGGTTCCGGTTAGTGTTAGGGTTAGGACTAGGTTTAGGTTTTGGCTTTTGTTTAGGGTTAGGGATAGATTTAGGTTTGGGGCTAGGTTTAGGTTCGGGCTAGTGTTAGGGTTAGTGTTAGGGTTTGTTTGGCTGCTATGCACTTGCTTTCACTCACATGTGAACACAGGATTAGGGTTAGGGGCAAAGTTAGGGTTAGGGTTTAGGTCAAGAAATAGTTAGTGTTAGGGTTAGGGTTAGTGTTAGGGTAGGGTTTAGGTTTAGGGTTAGGGTTAGGGTTAGGCTTATGGTTAGGTTTAGAGTTAGAGTTATGTTTAGCTTAGGGTTAAGGTTAAGTTTAGAGTTTATGCTTAGGGTTAAAGGTTTGGGTTAGTGATAGGGTTAGTGTTTAGGTTTAGGGTTAGAATTAGGGTTGTCATTACGGTTAGGGTTGGAGATAGGGTTTGTTTGGCTGCTATGGACTTGCTTTCACTCACATTTGAACACAGAGCTGGGGGTAGGGTTAGGGTTACGGTTTGGGTTTATGTTTAAGATTTAGGGTCAGCAATTAGGTTTTTTTTAGGTCCAGGCTTAGGTTAATGTTGGGGTTAAGTTTGGGTTCGGGTTTTGGTTTGATTTAGCATTAGGTTTAGGGTTAAGGTTTAGGTTTAGAGTTAGGGTTGGGGTAAGGGATAGGTTTAGGGTTAGGGTGAGGGTTAGTTTGGCTGCTATGCACTTGCTTTCACTCACATGTGAACACAAGGCATTTAACTTATTCTAAGCCAATTCAGTGGTTTAGGATTAGGGCTAGGATTAGGGTTAGGGTTTAGGGTTAAATTTAGTGTTAGTGTTAGTTTAGTGTTAGTTTTTGGGTTAGTACTTGCATTAGTGTTAAGTTTATGGTTAGGGTGAGTTTTGGTTTAGAGTTAGGGTTAGGGTTAGGTTAGGGTTAGAGTTATATTAGGTTTAGGTTTAGGCTTTTGCTTGTTTGGCTGCTATGATCTTGCTCTCACTCATATGTGAAGACAAGGTTTTTAACTAAGTATAAGCCAATGCAGTGATTTAGGGTTTGTTTCACGCTTAGAGTTAACGTTAGATTTAGGATTAGTGTTGGGTTAGGGTTAGGGTTTGTTTAGGTTTAGGGTTTAGGGTTAGATTTCGGGTTAGTGTTAGAGTTAGGCTTATGGTTAGGTTTACATTTAGGGTTACAGATAGGTTGGGGTTAGGGTTAGTGTTAGCATCAGGGTTTTTGCCTAGGTTAAATGTTAGGGTTAGAATTAGGGTTAGTGTTTAGGGTTAGGGTTAGTATTATGTTTGCTGTTAGGGTCAGGGTTTGAGTTATTGTTTGTTTGGCTGCTATGGACTTGCTTTCGCTCACATTTGAGCACACAGTTAGGGTTAGGGTAAGGGTTAGAGTTAGGATTATGATAAGGTTAGGGTTTAGGTTTAGGGTTTAGGTTCAAGGATTGGATTTGTGTTAGGTTCAGGTTTGAGTTAGTTTTTGGTTTAGGTTTGGGTTAGGTTTAAGTTTAGGTTAGGATTAGGGTTTATGGTGAGGATTAGGTTTAGGGTTGGTTTATGATTAGGGTTACGGTGAGCATTGTGTTTGGGTTTTGTTAGGTTTAGGGTTTGAGTTAGGGATAGTTTGAAGTTTAGGTTTACTCATAGGGTTAGTTTAGGATTAGGGTTTAGGGTTAGGGTTCGGGTTTGTGTCAGTGTTAGGATTATGTTTAGGTTTACGTTTAGGATTAGGGTTAGGTTAGGGTTAGGGTGAAGGTTAGGTGAGTGTTAGGGTTTGTTTGGCTGCAGTGCACTTGTTTTCACTCACATGTGAACACAAGGTTTTTGACTAATTCTACATCAATGCAGTTGTTTAAGCTTAGGGCTATCATTAGGGTTAGGTTTAGCGTTTAGGGTTAGGGTTAGAGTTAGTGTTCGGTTTAGGGTCCTGGTTAGGTTATGTTTAGGGTTTAGGGTTAAGGTTAGTGTTAGTGTTAAGGTTAGTGTTAGGGTTAGGTAAGGTTTAGTGTTAGTGTCAGGGTTAGGGTTTGTTTAGGGTTGGGGTTAGGGTTAGATTTATGGTTAGGGTTAGGGTTAGTTTAGGGTTAGGTTTTGGGTTAGGGTAAGGATTAGGTTTAGGGTTAGCTATGGTTTGGTTTAGATTAGGGCTAGCATTAGGGTTTGCGTTTGGTTAAGTTTAGATTTAAGTTTAGGTTTAGATTTAGGGTTAGGGTCACTTTTAAGGGTTAGTTTTAGAGTTAAGGTTCTGGTTTGAGTTAGGTTTGGGTTAGGGTTAAGGGCTAGGTTTACTGTTTATTGTTAGTGTGAGATTTAGTGTTGGTGTTAGGCTAAGGGTTGAGTTTAAGGTTTATTTGGCTACTGTGCACTTGCTTTCACTCCATGTGAAGATACAGCTTGGATAGGGTTATGGTTAGGTTTAGGGTAGGTTTTATGGTTTAGGGTTAGGGTTTAGGGTCAGGGTTTGGGTTTGGGTTAGGGTTAAGGTTAGGTTAGTGTTAGGCATATGAAATGGTTAGGGTTAGGTTTCGGTTTAGGGTTTGGTAAGGGTTAGGGTTATGGTTAGGACTATGGTTAGGGTTAGGGTTATAGTTAGGGTGAGGGTTAATGTTACGGCTAGTTTAGGTTTAAGGTTGGGGTAGGTTTAGTTTAGGTTTATGGTTATGCTTAGGGATAGGGTTACATTTAGGGTTAGTTTCAGGTTCAGGTTAGGGTTACGTTTAGGCGAAGGTTTAGGATTAGTGTTATGGTTAGGGTTAGTGTTATGTGGGGTTTCGTTTGGGTTATGGCTTACGGTTAGGGTTAGCATTAATGTGAGGTTTCTGGTTTGGTTACAGTAGGTTAGGAATAGGTTTTAGGATTAGGGTTTAGGTTAGTCTTATGGTTAGGCTTAGGGATAGGTTTAGCATTATTGATAGGTTTATGTTTAGGTTAAGGTTAGGGTTTAGTGTTAGTGTTAGGGTTAGGTTTTGGGTTGGGTACGGGTTAGGGTTAGGGGTAGGGTTAGGGTTATTTAAGGGTTAGGGTTAGGGTTAAGGCTAGGGTTTGAGTTTATTGTTAGTGTTAGTGTTAGGGCAAGGATAAGTGTAGTGTTAGGGTTTAGTCTAAGAGTTAAGGGTAAGGTAGTGTTAGGTTTAAGTTTAAGTTCAGGTTTGGTGTTACGTAAGGATTAGGGTTATGTTAGGGTTAGGGTTAAGGTTAGGAGTAGCGTTAGTGTTAAGGTTAGGGTTAGTGTGAGTTTTAATGTTAGGTTTTGGTTTAGGTTTAGGGTTAGTGTTCAGGTTATGTTATGGTTAGGGTTAGGTTAGGGTTAGGGTTAGGGTTAAGGTTAGGGTTTTGTTTGGCTACTATGCACTTGCTTTCTCTTTCATGTGAATACAAGGTTTTTAACTAATTCTAAGCCAATGCAGTGGTTTAGGAGTATGGCTAGGATTAGGGTTAGAGCTTAGGGTTAGGGTTTGGGTCAGGGTTGGCTTAGGGTTATGTTTAGGGTTAGGACTAGCATTAGTGTTAGGGTTAGCATTCAGTTTAGGGTTTGTTTTAGGGTTAGGGTTAGGGTTAGGATAAGGTTAGGGTTAGGGTTAGGTTAGTGTTAGGGTTAGAGTTAGGGTTAGGTTTAAGGTTAGGTCTTAGGGGTAGGGGTCGGGATATGGTTAGGTATAGGGTTAGGTTTTGTTTGGCTGCTCTCCACCTGCTTTCACTAACGTGTGAAAACAAGTCTTTTCACTAATTCTAAGCCAATGCAGGATTTGAGGTTTAGGGTAGGATTAGGATTAGGGTTAGGGACAGGTATAGGGTTAGGGTTAGGATTAAGAAAGGGCACGGTTAGGTTAAGCGTTTGGATTAGGGATAGGGTTAGGTTACCATTAGGGTTAGGTTAGGGATAGGGTTAAAGTTAGGACTAGCATTTGATTTAGCTTCAGGGTTAAGTTTAGGGTAAGGTTTCGTTTAGGGTTAGGTTAAGGTTGAGGGTTAGGTTAGGTTTCAGGATAGATTTGGGTTAGGTTTAGGGTTAGGCTTAGGTTTAACGGTTAGGTTTATGTTTAGAATTAGGGCTAGGTTTAGGAGTTGTTTGGTTGCTTTGTTCTTGTTCTCACTCACATGTGAACACAAGGCTTTTAACTAAGTATAAGCCAATGCAGTGGTTTAGGTTTAATGTTAGGCTTAGGGTTAGGGTTTGGTTAGTTTTATGGTTTGGGTTGGGGATAGGGTTAGGCTTAGGTTTAGTTTTATGTTTTGGTTAGGGTTAGGATTAGTTTAATGTTTGGATTAGCATTAGGGTTAGGGTTTGTTAGGGTTAGGTTAAGATTAGGGTTAGGATTTGATTTAACATTAGGGTTATGGTTTAGGGTTAAGGTTAGAGTTAGCGTTGAGGTTAGGGTTAGGTTATGGTTAGGATTTATTTTTAATCTTTGGGTTGGTTTTGTGTTAGGCTTAGTGTTAGTGTTAGGGTTTGGGTTAGGGTTGGGATAGGGTTAATGTTAAGTTAGGTTTAGATTTTAGGCTTAGCTTTCGGGTTAGTGTTAGGGTTAGGTATAGGGTTAGGTTTAGAGTTAGAGTTATGGTTAGGTTAGGGTTAAGGTTAGGTTTAGAGTTTAGGCTTAGGGTTAAAGGTTCGTGTTAGAAACAGGGTTAGTGTTTAAGTTTAGGGTTAGAATTAGGTTGGCTTTAAGGTTAGGGTTGGAACTAGGTTTTCTTTTTTTTTTTTTGGCTGCTATGGACTTGCTTTCATTCACATTTGAACACACAGTTGTGGTTAGGGTTAGGGTTATGTTTAGGGTTATGATACGGTTAGGGTTTAGCGTTAGGATTTAGGGTCAGGAATTGGGTTTGTTTTAGGTCCAGGTTTAGCCTAATGTTGGGGTTCAGTTTGGTTTACGGTTTTGGTTAGATTCAGGGTTAGGTTTAGGGTTAACGTTTAGGTTTAGAGTTAGGGTTGTGGCAAGGGATAGGTTTATGGTT